>PVKH010010766.1:5900-18186 GCA_004027955.1 Chaetophractus vellerosus | reverse complement strand
TGTGTTGCATTAGGCAAAAGACGTCATCTCACTGGAGCCTCATTTCTCTGTAAAATTAATGGGTCAGATGAGATCACACATTCTTAAATTAGGTTTATTGGCCTGATTTCAGGTAATCCATGAGTTTCCTAAAATTTTATGGAAAATTCTGCATCTAACTATTGCATGTACTTTTCTACAAGACCCATGGCTTTCATCAAATTCTCAGAGTTCTGAGACCCAAAACAAGTTTGTTTGTTTGTTTAAAGAAACACTGGCATGATCATTTGGCATGAGGACTGGATTTCTAGCCATAAGCTTCCATATTTTGATGGAGGTGAAACTATTCAACATGACATTAAATGGGGTTTTCTTAGACATAGACATATCTTTTTATGAATTCATCCATAAATCATGCCATGCCTTTTAGTGCCTTTATGACCTTCTAAGATACCCTCAATAAAATCCCAGCATTTGGTCTCTGAGGGAGAGGAGAGAGTGGGGAAAATCACTAGTTTCAAAGGTCACTAATCACCATTGTGTGTGGTCAAAACTTCTGCCACCTGACTCTCAAGACTAGGAGCATATTTAGTTTCTCTTTCCCTCACTCATGCTAGCCACAAGAAAGGAGGTTAAACCCTTGGCACAGCCCTTTGAAAAAGCTGCCAAAGTCTGTACTAGACACAAAAATTGACTGCAAAGTACAAGTGTAGGCAAAACTGACCAAAATCTTGTCTCACTCAGATAGAAACAGTGACAGATACTTAGATAAAGCAAGTGAGATAAAATGAGAATGAGTGTCGACTCGAGAGCAACTTTCAAATCTGAAACTTGTCCAGTGCTATAATAAACTAACCCAAATCACTTCTTTTTAAACTCCAAATAGCATAAGTATATAATAACTACTTTTTGCTTTTCAGTAACTCAGTAAGAATATGCAGGATTTAGCTTCATTTGTGTATGTCTAGTTAATTTTTAAAAAATGTTTAGTCCTTAAGGAATGTATTCAGTATTTGTGTAGGCCTTTATAACATTTATTTATGCTGCCCTTTCCTCCTCAACTTCTCCTGTTCTCCATTATGTCCTCAAAAGCATTGTTTCTCAAGCTAACTGAGGTTAAAACACACACGCACACATTTTTGTTTGTTTGTTTTGTTTTGTCATTCCCTCAGTCTATCATTGTGCTCCTACAGTGCATGCCTAGTAAGCAGCTTGTACATGTGCTCACCACATGAATTTAACAATAGCTGAACTGGTCTATCACCTGTTCAGTGAAATGAGTTGACTTATCACTTGCTTTGATATTGCAGCAACATTATTTGCAGGAATTTCATCATTAGAATACACATGATGATGATAGCTGGCCCATCACTTTGGTAAAAAGAGATCAATAGAACAATACTCAAAAAGCAGCAGTACCTTAGTATGCAAGTGTAATAAAGACTCATTATGAATATAGGCATTATATATCACATTTTCAAAATAAGAGTCACTGGTAAAATATTCACTAGTAATATATAAAAAGCATTATTCAAGGAGAACAATATTAAGACATGTTTCATCATACACTCTCAAGAACAAGAAAATATCCAGTATAATCTCCAGTTTTCATTTGGGGAATAAGTCTAAGAAGAAATTAATTTATGTGTGACTACTTATGTATTTAATAACCAGGCATGCATTTTCATTCTTTAGTTTTGTACCAAAGGTTTAATTTTGTAACTTTAAGTATTTAGTCATGATATACTCTTTGTAAGCATTCCTTAACATTCAACATATAAGTTAGGTAGGAAACCAAGCCCATAAAAACTTGCTCAATAAGTGCATTTATGTAAAAAAATCCTTGAAAGAAAAGCTTGTGTTCTGCTGTTCTTTGGTTGTGATTCACCCCATTACCAGTAGTGGGAGGCAGTCCATTGCCCCTCCTAACATCAAGTTGTTTATTGCTAGACTGCTTGAAAATACTAAATGACCTAGAAGCAGCAAGCTATTAAATTTCAAATAATTTACTTAATGAAAGGATTTCCAGATGTAATTGTTTCAAATAAAAGTCTATAAATATAATCTTTGGTTGAGGGGCTAAGCATCTATTCTGTGCTGCATAAAACACAAATCAAAAAAGTTGGCATTATTTTAATAAAAAGTTAAAATGTACAACACTTGAAGATATCACATTTTTTGCTTGATGTTTAATTCCAGTAGTTGCTACTCATTCTGCCTAGAGTTTAGTGTGATGGTAGAAGTTGGAAAGTTCACAATTAGGGGATGATAATGTTCCTTAGAATAAAAATAGCCTTTAGTATATAGTAAATTAATAAAATCTCAGAGGTTCAGGTTCTTCTTTTATAAAATGGGCATTAAAATTTCAAAAACAAGAGACTACTTGAGGATAGAATAAGTTAATGTGAGGTTAAGTTAATCTTGCATATTACCTGCCTGCTACCTATGATGTAATGAACAAACTAGGTTCATTTGTGTGAGAAAAGGTTTGGGAGTATGACTTGGTAGGTATTTATGTCTATGCATTCTGTTTACCTCAAGTTTGCTTTGCTTAAACAATAAATACATCTGAAAGTTGTCTAAATGAAATTTCTGAATTAAAAAAATAGTAAATACTGTATAGCAGGAGTCAGAAAACTTTTTCTGTAAAGGGACAGATGATAAGCAGTGTAGACTTCACAGGCCACATAATGATCTCTGTTGCATATTCTTCTTTCCCTTTTTTCCAACCCTTTAAAAATATAAAAACCATTCCTAGTTCACAGGCTATACAAAAACTGGTCAAAAGGGAAGATTTGGCCTTTAGATCATAGTTTGCTGACTCTTGATTTATATTGTTATAGTAAATAATAGTTTAAATTGCTCAGGTTATGTATTTATATATAAAATGAAATGATGGAAAGAAATTATGGAAGAATTTTTCTGATAGACCTTTAATATTTAATCTTTTGGATAAACCAAAAGGCATTGTCAGTTTTACTTAAAGCTAAGCATAAATCAAAGTCAGGCTACCACCAGCAAAATGTTCCTGTGCTCTAAAGTTAGCATTCTGAATGTGTAAAATACAAAATGTCAATTATTTTTGATAATCAATGAAATTCCAATTAAATACAACATAATATTATATTCAGATTTTAGGCTGAAGAAAGCTGGAGTTTCTTTCTGAAAAAATACATTGAACTTCCTAGGAAGCAGGTATTAGTTTAAAACTGAAAACTCATTTAAAATAAAAGATGAACCAAGTCCATATTTCTGCAGCTATTTGGAAGAAAACTCTGTAAAAACAAGATTTTTATTGAGTTCATAGTATTGAGGCTGCACAAATATAAATAGCACCTGGAGACCAAAATAGTGATTATTTATCCTGTGCTTCCACTATAGTATGTATATTTAACTGGATTCAGGAGAGGTTCGTCTCTTCCTTCTTTTCTTAATGGGCTACAAATATTTCATGTAGATTTTGAATCAATATGTAGAAAATCATCTTAAATTATACACTACCTAAAAACTTCAGAAACTATCTTAAAATCATGGTTGTAACCATAAACTAAGACCATGTCTTTCATTTGAAATACTGAGGACAGAAATACTGAGGACAGAATCAATGATATGAATTAGTAATTACTTAATTTGGAAAAATGGAAAGAAAAATAACTATTAAAGTACTTTCTGATGTGTTCCAATCCCAGTGTTACCACACTTCAATCCTAAAATGCCAATTCATTTTATAAATATATATTGAATGCATTTAAAAATAGTTAACACAAAATCTTGCAACTATGGTAATGTCACTTTTAATTCATGATAAGCATGAAACTAAATATTTTCACTTATTCATTATATGATAGTGTTTTCCTATCAAGAGTAATTCAGTGTGATCTAGATGTTGAACATAGTTTTAACCTATTTTTAAAGATATCATAGAATATATATGGAAATTCTCCATGATATTCTTTATTCTTATAAGAAAAAAGAACAAGAAAAATGCTTACATTGAAAAATATTTCGGGGCCGGCTCGATAGCCCAGTGGATAGGGCAACGGCATACCACATGGGAAGCCCCGGGTTCGGTTCCCGGGGACCACTCCTAGCGGGCAGACCACCTTGAGAATGGCAAGCCGCCATGGGCGGGCCAGAGCCGCCGTGGGCAGGGCAAAAAGCTGCCACGGACAGGGCAAAGCCGCCACGGGCAGAGCAGGTCGCCCGCGAATGGAGCGCAGCCAGCCACCCTCGAACTGAAAGCCTGCCGTGAATGGAAGCAGAAGCCGCCCACAAGCGGGGAAAGCCACGCCTACGCAGTGACCAGTCTCGGTGTGTCACCGCAGCGGGGGGGAGGGGAGATATGTAATAAAATAAATAAATCTTTAAAAATATATATATATATATATATTTCATCTCTTATGTCACTGATAAAGTGAAGTCTTTTTATTAGTCATAAAGCAATCACAATATATTATTAAGGGGAAGATGTGATAATAAAATATATACAATTTTTTCCCAATTTGTAAAGAATGTAAGTATATGCATATGAATTTATAAATAGACAACATGTGTGACAAACATACTTCAAAATGTCTTGGCAAGGAGTTAAGACATTTTATTGATTATTTTATATTTTAATACCTTTAAAATATTTTCCTAGCTTTCTATCATAAATGCATATATACACTTTTTTTTAAAGATTTATTTATTTTATTACATATCTCCCCTTCCCCCCCGTTGCGGCGACGCGCCGAGACTTGGTCACTGCGCAGGCGCGGCTTTCCCCGCTTGTGGGCGGCTTCTGCTTCTATTCACGGCCGGCTCTTGCTTCAGTTCGCGGGTGGCTGGCTGCTCTCCATTAGCGGGCGACCTGCCCTGCCCGTGGCGGCTTTTTGTCCTGTCCGTGGCAGCTTTTTGCCCTGCCCACGGCGGCTCTGACCCGCCCATGGCAGCTTGCCATTCTCAAGGCGGTCTGCCCGCTAGGAGAGGTCCCCGGGAACCGAACCCGGGGCCTCCCATGTGGTTTCCCAGCGCACTCTTTATCCACTGAGCTATCTAGCCGGGCCCATATATACACTTTTAAAGATTTATTTTATTTATTTCTCTCCTGTCCTCGTTGTTTGTGCTTGCTGTCTGCTCTCTGTTCTCTGTGTGCTCTCTCTATGTTTGCTTGTCTTCTTTTAGGAGGGACCTCCCGTTTGGGAGGGAGGCACCCAATTGCTTGAGCCACATTCACTCCCTGCTTCTTTCGTCATCTAGGTGCATCATCTAGTTGCGTTGTCTAGGTGAGTCATCTAGTTGTGTCAGCTCACCAGGCCAGCCTGTCACATCAGCTCACTGTCTTGTTCATCGTCTTTAGGAGGCACCGGGAACCGAACCCGGGACCTCCCACATGGTAGGCAGGTGCCCAACTGTGTGAGTCACATCCACTTTCCATAATAAATGCATATTTTTTTATAATCAGAAAAATATACATGATTATAGTCCTGTATATAACTAAAATAATAAAATGTTATCCACTGATTATAACATGGAACAGGCAAGATAGTATTTCTATTCCTGTATGAACAATGCACCTGTGTTTTCAGATTTACTGTTGCTTCAATTAACATCACATCCTAGACCAAATTCCCATGATTAATTCAAACAGTTTTGAGCCTGAGGCTAATAGCAAGCCAGTCCTTTTTAAAGAATATTCCTTTCTCAGTTTAACCAAATGCTTTTGGTAACCTGGTGGTTTTAGGCATGGTTTCTAGTTTTATGAAGCTCCTTTTTATATTTGTAGTGAACCAAAATGTTACCTGTCTTGGCAGAGGCAAAAAGTTAACAAATATATGATTTAATGCCTTAACTCAGTCTGGCATTAAATCACAGCACCCTTCTCACCTCCAGTGTCTCATTTGTACTACTGTCCTACCAGTGAGCCCTTCTGGGTGTCTTAACAGAATTCTAAGAAGGTAACTATTTTTCAATTTTTTGAAATTAGTATATGGATAACAAGCATCCTTAATGTCATCTCATGGAATATAGTGCTAATGTAGTAAATGTTGATTACTGACTGCCTTAACTCATTCATATATTTTTCTTTTGTATTATTGTTCTTTTAATCCTAAAATCAAGAAAGTAGAATGTGCTTCCTTTTCTATACCAGATTTTTAATGTTAGATGGAAAGAGTCATTAAAAAGTCATGGTTCAGGGAACAGATATGACTCAAGCAGTTGAGCGCCTGCCTCCCACATGGGAGGTCCCAGGTTCCGTTCCCAGTGCCTCCTAAAGAAGACAAACAAACAATGAGCAGACTGTGAGTAGACACCGAGCAAAAACAATGAGCCGACAATAAGAAATAAACCAAACGAGCAGGGAAGAGATGTGGCTCACGCAGGTGTGTGCTTGCCTCCCACATATGACATCCCGGGCTTGGTTCCCTGCGCCTCCTAAAGAAAAATCAAAAGACAACAAGCAAAAACAGTGAGCAGACAATGAGTGCAAACAATGAGCAAACAAATGAGAGAGCAATGTAGGGGGGTAGTCATGGTTCAATGTGGTAGATGATGGACTGTGGTTAACAGTACAATACAAAAGTGTTCTCTCATGAGCTATAGCAAATATACAATACTAATGCATGGTGTTAATAATGGGGGGGTATGGAAAAAATGCACTAAATATTTCAGTGATGTTCTTTTATAGTCTGTAACAAATATTCCACCATAATGCATGGTGTTGGTGGAAGGGTGATGTATGGGAATTCTGCACATTGTGCTTGATTGTTTTGTAAGCTTACAAATTCTCTAATAAAAAAGTGTTTTTTTTAAATCACAGTTCATACTTTACAAGTAGATCATGATATTTGTTGAGATTCAATTCCAACATTTAGCATCCGTAACAATGGTAATTTGTGACAGAAATCACAACACCATCTGCTGAATAGCCATCTTATAAATCTTTAGGATTTTCTCCTTAATAAAGCAGTAAGATTGGAAGTAGGAGGGATGGAGGGCTGTTTTAATAGTTAAAATAGATTTTGAAAATTTTAAAGTAAAAAAAGTTGCTGATTACTCCTAAATTGAAGGGAAATAAAACTATTCAATAAATCCCAGTTACCTAAATATTCAGTTGAAATTGTGTGGTACAGGGATTTTGATAAATCTACTGTCATTTAAAAAATCATTTTTCTCACTTAAAATCTTTTTTCAAATATAAAAGTAAAAGGTTTTAAGTAATTATGGCACAAAAACACTATATTTCAAATAGAAAGCACCAGTTTTATTGTATGTAGAATGTCAATCGAGGTAGAATGGGCTTCTAGTACTATTTGATATTTCTATATATAGGAGGCTAAATGATATTTTCTAGGGATTGTATAAATGTAGTTAGAACTTAACTATGGTTTTTATGGATTCATTTTGCTGATTATCCAGGGAACTATTTCAGTTTATAGATGCTATATATTATCTACATAAAGAAAGTATTTTGCTCTAATGTAACCATTAAAAGCTTTTCTAAACTTTGAAGAAGTGGAGAATATGAGATAAGGGCTCATTATTGAAAATGCTACTTGTGCACGTAGTTAGGCAATGGTCTTTATCAGAGTTTCTAAGACTCTGTATTAGTTTCCTAGGGCTGCCACAGCAAAACACCACAAATTCAGTGGCTTAAAACAATAGAAATGTATTATCTCACATTTCTGGAGGCTAGAAGTTCAAAATTAAGAGGCAGGGCCATGTTTTCCCCTGAAGATTATAGAGAAGAATCATCCCTTTCCTCTCCCCGAGCTTTTGGTGACTGCCAGCCATCCTCTGGAGTTCCTCTGCTTGCTTGCAGCTGCCTCACTCCCATCTCTGCTTCCATTGTAATATGGGCTTCTTCCTTCTGTATGCTTCTGTGTCTCTGTGTCCAATCTCCTTTCTCTTATAAGCATACCAGGCATTAGATTTAGGACCAACCCAAATCCAGCATAACCTTGTGGTAACTTGATTCCATCTGCAAAGACCCTATTTGCAAATAAGGTCCTGTTCACAGATACCAGGGATTAGGACTGGAACATATCTTTTTGGGGGACACAGTTCAATCTACTACAAACACTAATGAGAAATGCATGTTTCCTGTGCATTCCCTGCAGAATGCTCTTCTAATATTGTGTTCCATAATACTGTAATAGACTTGGTCTGTCTTTCCATGCTGTGTCTGGACAGAGTGCAAATGTTTCAACTTTTTCACTATTTAATTTTAAATAGTGAAAATTTTTTACATTATGTGTGTCCTCGACCAGAATGTATTCAGCCTGCTTACTCATAGCTTCTTTAGAAAGCATTTAAATATATGTGTTCTTTCATAATCTGTAACAAATGCAGAAAAACAATGCAAGATGTTGATGGCGAGGTAATATATGGGAATTCTGCATGTTATGCATGATTGTTTTGTAAGATAACAACTTCTCTAATAAAAAAAAATATTTTAAAAATAAAAGTAAAAAAAATAGGTAGGTATGTTGGTAGATAGGTAGGTAGGTAGACTCCTGAATTTCTTTCCAGATCAATCCGAGTCAACTCAGTTCTTTCTTGAGCATCAGTGGCTTGGTTCTTAGTGACTTTATGAAATAAACCATATGTAATCATAAACTTTAAAATTCCATGTTTGTTCTTCCAAAATCTGTTTTCATTGTAAAAATATGTCATTAGCATTTGAGTCTAGTATTGATTTCCCTCTGTTAGCTTACATTGAAATTTCAATAACCCTTACAAAATGCTGCTTATAGCAATAAAGAGGCTTTGTGGAGGTTAAAGAGTTTTCATCCTTCCTGAAGATTAAATGGAAATGAAATGAAATGGAGAGAAATATTTAAAACTAATGAATAGTTACTTTAAAGTTAAATTTTAGACCATACCGATCCTTAACTTAATACACAATATTCATTTTTCTGGATGTAAATTGTTTCAAGCCTAGAGAGTACATGAAGTTGTTTCAAACACTTAACTGAGAGATAATTATATGGTTGTTTACTATTTGATCCATAAATGAAACATTTTGCCATAGACCTCATATATGGTTTATCACTTATTGACTTGTTTGACTGTGTAGCATATCAACTAGTTTTTATTGTATTTGGCAGGATTTTTTATTTAAGAAAGTCTTGAAGGACATTTTAATAATATTAGGGTAGCAGATGTGGCTCAAGCAATTGGGCTCCTGCCTATCACATGGGAAGTCCATGGTTTGGTTCCCAGTGCCTCTTAAAGAAGACAGCAAGCTGGCGCCCAGGGCAGGCATGGCAAGCTAACAACAAGATGATGCAACAAGAGACACAGAAGAAAAACATGATGAAAGACACAACAAAGCAGGGAGCAGAGGTTCCTGGTGCCTCCTAAAAGAGGACGAGCAGGACAGCGAGCTGGTGCGACCAGCAGGTGCAGTGAGCTGATTTGACAAGATGATACAACAAGAGATACAAGAGGAAAAACATAACAGAAAGACACAACAAAGCAGGGGACGGAGGTGGCCTAAGCAATTAGGCGCCTCCCTCCCACCTCAGAGGTTTGGTTCCCGGTGCTTCCTTAAGAAACAAAGAAAACAAACAGACACAACAAGTGCAAACAACGAGTGGGTGGGGAGAGATAAATAAAATAAATATAAAAATTAAATAAATTAAAGTGAAAATATTAATTGACAAGAAGAAAAGCACGTGTCCTTACTCCACAGGTCTGCATCAGAGTACCCTCTCCTAGGCCACAGTGTCACATATTAGAAAAACTTAGAAATAAGAGTTGTCAACTAGTTCCAGTCAAGTCCTAGTTTGGTTGCTTGCTGGTCACTTTCTCTTGGACACAATCTACTTAATCTGGGTCATATATCTACTATCATGGTATTTAAGTTTTTTTAGACTCAAACATGATGTAATTCTAAGGACCAGCCATCACAATCATGCACATATAAAATTTTTGTGCTGCTTTTGTATTAACACCATAAAATACTACAGGAAAAAAACCTCTATATGTTTTACAAAGAAACTTATAGATTTGCATATAAGATTTTATTTTCCCTCTCCTTATAACTCTATATCTTGTCCTGCTGTTGGCTCATATCCCTTGTGATGGGAAATTAATCCATTGGTATTATAATGATTGCTACAAATGTCAGTCATTGCTAAGACAGACACTTTGTAATGGTGTTTCTTTGAAGGAGAGGCTTGTGCATTTTAACTTTTTTATTTGGGGTAGAAGCTTACAGTCACAAGGCCAAAAAGTGTAAATTACTTCCCTCACCAAAGTCTTTTGCCACATGTTGGAGCAAGATGGCTGCCGGTCTCTGTGAGGGTTCAGCCTTCCTCTTCCTCCTAAGGCTCCGTGGTCCCAGCTTCTTCTGATCTAAGCTGTAGGCTGCCATAAGGCTTTTTCTCTCTCCCAGGGACTCAATTCTACCCCAAAAAATACCTTTCATAACAGAGTTCTGGTAGTTTGTATCAGCACCCTTTGGCTGACTAATACAGGGTCTAATTTATGAACTAACTCATTTATATAAATTAGAGAAGAAAAATATGAAAAAGTTAGTTCTTGCTATTTTTTATAAAATTCAGGTGTCCAGTGCTGTTTAAATATTTTTAAAATGTATAATTAAATCCTAGGTATAAAAATCTTTTATTTTTTTATGTTATTGTAAAGTGGTTTTCTTTTTCTCATAAAGGGTGAAGGAAGATGATACAGAGGTTTTGTAGGTACTCTGCTGTTGTAACAAAAAGTAGCCATAGGAAAATTATAAATGAAGGAGGCAGTGTGGATTTGGTCTGAGGACTGTATTTGGTCTAGGATAACAGGAAAAATACAAGGAACAGGATGCTATCTGGAGAAATAGGGAGGACCAACTAAGGAAATGTTCTTAACCTCAGGCACATTGACCATTTGTAGGCATTCACATGTAAAATGGTATTGATTCTTTTTTCTTGGGAAAGGGTCCTCACCTCCCCTTAGTGCCTGGGATATAGGAGGTGTTTAACCAGTATTCATTTAAAAAGTAAATGAATGAATTCTCAGCAGTTCATGACCTCCCCAATTTTACGAACAATTCTGTTTGTAAAAGAGGCAGAATTGTATTGATCAAATGATTCTGGGTTTTTGAAACAAATATGTAGAAGAAGCAGGGAAATTTTTGATACCCATTGAACTTGCCATTTCCAAAGGATTCAAAACTCATGTAAGTTTCACAGTGAGTTAGGGTGTTCTATATAAGCTTGAAATAATTACATAAAAGATGTGGTTTTCATACTATGCTCTACAGAAAAATTTGACAGATTGCCTTTGGGGTTTCTGTGGGTGGTCAGTGGGCCAAAGAGGGAAAGTTTACCTGCTACCCCTCCACCCTAGTTCTTCAACTGAGACAATTCAACTATATGGCTTATTTTTTAATATCTTGGCTTAGTAATTTAAGTGAATAAAGTATACGAGACTAAACTTGTGTTTTTAAAAAACAGTAATATAATTGTACATTGATGAATAACATAATTATGATACATTTTTCATTTTTTACTCTAGCCTGTATAGTATTATCTTTTGGGTATACTTTAGCAAAAACAATATTTATATTTGCCTTTATTTTAACAAATAATCATAATAATGACAAAATTATAGTACTCTTAAACTCAGTTTTGTCTATGGGAAGCATGACTGACTTGACCATGAGTCTGTTAACTATGGCCCTGTTCTGCATTTGTAGCAAGTTATCTGCCCTGAAAAGGTAATAAAACTCTAGATGGTTAACCTTGGAAAGCTAAAAGATAAAATCATGCCACATGTCTAAGTTAGGAATATTTAAGTTATGTTTACTCTTAAACTATAGGTCAGATATCCAGTCTAGGTAAGAAAAGAGATGCATTTCCCATTCATTCCTTCCTGCCTTTATTTTTGCTCTGTTTTTGAGTTCCTCTTGTATGCCAGGCACCAAGGATCTGAATACAAATACAGTCTAGTTGCAATAGAAAGAAAAAAAGATCTGATTAATATTTAACTTCCATATCAACATTTTATTTTAACTAATTAATATTAATACTACTTACTGAAAAACATCATTATATAAAGGTTTTAATTTAACTTTTCTGCCAGTAAAGTAATATAATCAGTGATTAAAAAGTATATCATTGGGGCCGGCTCGATAGCCCAGTGGATAGGGCGCCGGCATACCACATGGGAGGCCCTGGGTTCGATTCCCGGGGACCTCTCCTAGCGGGCAGACCGCCTTGAGAATGGCAAGCCGCCATGGGTGGGCCGGAGCCGCCGTGGGCAGGGCAAGAAGCTGCCACGGACAGGGCAAGAGCCGCCACGGGCAGGGCAGGTCGCC
>PVKH010010765.1:0-18087 GCA_004027955.1 Chaetophractus vellerosus | reverse complement strand
AGGACTGCTGCCCGCAAAACATGGAGCGGAGCCGTCCGTGAAAACAGAATGGAGCCACCCTCGAACGGAGCGAGCCACCGCCACCGAGGGCCGACTCAGCGCACCGCCGCAAAGACGGGGTGGGGGCGGGGGAGACAAGAAGCAGACATAGAAAAACTCAGAAGAATGGACACACAGCAAGAGCAAGCAGAAAGGGGGGGGGATATGTAATAAATTTTTAAAAAAGAGATTTTAAAAAAAAAGAAACAATGAAATAAACAAGACTGTAGCAAGAATTATTTAAAGTGCTAGAAGAAAATAATGGGCAAACAATAATTTTATGTCCAGCAAGACTTCTTTTCAAAAATGAGGGAGAGATTCAGACATTACCAGATAAATAAAAACTGAGGAAGATCATCAACACAAGACCTGCCCCCAAATCAATGCTAAAGGAATTCATCATACTCATAGGAAGGCTATGAGATGGATGAATGATTGACATAAAGAAATAAAGATCCCTGGTAAAAGTAACCATATGGTAATTATAAATGCCAATACTATTGTATTGTATTTTTTGGTATGTAACTCTACTTTTTACTTGTCACAGGTTTTAAAATGAAAATGCATATAAAGTAATGGTAAATCTATAGTTTTGTACATAGAATGCTTAAAGAGATAATCAGTACCAAGTCCAACAAAAGAATGGAGGGACGGAGATAAACAGGAACAGTGTGTGTGCATGCTATTGAAGTTAAGTTGGTATCAAGTCAACCGTGACTGTGATAGACTTAGGATGTTAAATTTAAGCCCTGTGGTACCACAGAGAAAATATCTAAACAATATATACAAAAGGAAATGAGAAGGGACTCTAAATGTTACAGTACAAAAAATCAAATAAATATGAAAGTAGGAATTAACAGAAGAATTGAGGGACAAAAAAAAGTACAAGACTTACAAACACCAATAGCGATGGCAGAAGAAAGTCCTACACTATCAGTACTGACTTAAAATATAAATGTATTAAAGTCTCCAGTCAAAAGGCAGGTATTGGCAGAATGGATAAAAAAGCATGACCCAATATATGGTGTTTACAAGAAACTCAGCTTAAATTAAAGATACAAGTAGATAAAAGTAATAGAATGAGAATAAATATATATGATACAAATAGTGACCAAAAGAAAGCAGGGGTAGATAAAATAAACTTTAAATCAAAACTGTTATGAGAGACAAAAAAAAGTCACTATATACGGGTAAAGGGCTCAATTCAACAAGAAAATATAACAATCATAAGTATACATGCACCTAACACAGAGTCCCAAAATACATTAAGCCAATATTAACATATTTGAAAGGAGAAATAGACCATTACACATTAATAATAGGAGACTTCAATACACCACTTTCAATAAGGGATATAACATCTAGACAGAAGATCAATATGGAAATAAAAGACTTGAACAATACTCTAAAACAACTGACCTAACAGACATATATAGAAACACTTTATCTAATAGCAGCATAAGATACATTCTTCTCTAGTCCACATGGATCATTCTCAAAGATACACAATATGTTAGGTCACAAACAAAGTCTCAAAAAACTGAAAAATATTGAAATCATACAATGTATCTTCTCAGAACACAATGGGATGAAGCTAAAAATCCATAAAAGAAGAACTGGAAAATTCACAAATATTTGGAAATGAAACAACATATTCTTAAACAATCGATGGATCAAAGAAGAATTCACAAGGAAAATTAGGAAATTATTTGTGGCAAATGAAAATGAAAACTCAACATAAAAACCTTATGGGACACAGCAGAGACAGTGCTGAGATAGAAATTTATAGCTCCAAATGATAAGAATAAAAAAGATCTCAAATTAGAGACATAAAAAACACAATGGAAGGACCTACAAAGAGAGAGCAAACTAAGCCCAATGATAGCAGACAGGAGGAAATAATAAAGATTAGAGTGGAGATAAATGAAATAGAGAATTTTTTTAAAAAAATTGAAAGAATCAACAAAACTGAAAGTTGATTCTTTAAAAAGATCAATAAAATTGACAAACATTTAACTAGAGGAACAAAGAAAATGTAAGAAAGGACACAAATAATTAATATCAGAAATGAAAGGGGAGCATTACTACCAACCCCAAAGAAACAAAAATGACTCTAAGAGGAAACTATGACCAAGTGTACACTATCAAATTAGATAACCTAGATGGAATAAACCAAAGTCTAAGAAACACACAATCTACTTACACTGACTCAAGATAAAATAAAATATCTCAACAGACCAATAACAAGAAAATAGATTAAGAGAGTAATTAAAAACCTCCTAACAAAGAAAAGTCCAGGACCTGATGGTTTCACTGGTGAAATTTACTAAAAATTCCACATAGCTTTAACACCAATCTTCCTCAAACCTTTCCAAACAGTTGAAAAGCAGAGAACATTTCCTAACTAATTCTGTGAGGCCAACATCACCCAGTAACAAAGCCAGATGCATATACCACAAGAAAAGAACATTACAAACCAAAGTCCCTTATGAGATGTAAACATCCTCAACAAAATACTAATAAGCTGAGTCCAAGAACATTAAAAAAAGTATACATCATAATCAAGTTCAGTAATCAAGTAAGCAAGGGTGATTCAACATAAGAAAATCAATTAATTAATATACCATGAAAATAGAACAAAGGAAAATAACCATAGGATCATCTGAATTGATTCAGAAAAGGAATTTGGCCAAATCTAGTGCCCCTTCTTATTAAAAATCATTTAGAAAACTAGGAATATAAGGAACCTTCCTGACATGTTAAAGGGCATATATGAAAAACCCACAGCCAACATCATACTTAATGGTGAAAAACTGAAAGCTTTCCCTCTAAGACCAGTAATAGGATGAGGATGCCCAATGTTACCACTGTTACTAAATATTGTACTGGAAGTTCTAGCCAGACCGAAGAGGCAAGAAAAAGAAATAAAAGGAACACAAATGAGAAAGGAAGAAGTAAAACTTTCCCTATTTGCAGTTGATATGACACTATAAACAGAAAATCCTGAAAAGTCCACAACAAAGCTCCTAGAGCTAATAAATGAATTCAGGAAAGTGGTGGGGCACAAGATAAACACACAAATCTATAGTGTTTCTATAGATTAATAATGAACAATTTGAATAGAAAATCAAGAAAAATATAATTTACAACAGCAATTAAAATAATCAGATATCTAGGAATAAATTTAACCAAGGATGTAAAGGACTTGTACCTGGAAAACTACAAAACATTGCTGAAAGAAATCAGAGAAGATCTGGATAAATGGAAGGGCATTCTGCGTTCATGACTGGAAGAAGTAAATATTTTTAAGATGTCGATCCTACCCAAAGTGATTCATAGATTCAATGCAACCCCAATTAAAACCTCATTGCAGATATGGAAAAGCCAATCATCAAATGTAACACATAGGGACAAGATGACACTGAGTATGCTGGGGTGAGTATCTAGCTGCTGTGGAGTAGAGATATGAAGAAGGGATAGGCCAGGAGCCAGCACTCCTGTTGGTTACAGCCTGAAGCAGTTTGGCAGTTTGATACAGTTATGAATTCCAAAAATAGATATTGGATTATGCTTGTAAACTAGTCTGTTTATCTGGGCATGATTAAGTTAGGATTAGGGCATTGAATGGGCCACATCAATAGGGCACTGAGCCCCACCCCTTGGTGGGTGGGGTCTTGAAGATAAAAGACATGGCAAAGGACAGTGTTAGAGCAATTCTGAGTTGGAGAAGTGATGTGGAGTCTTGAGCTGGAGCCCCGGGAAGTAGCGTACAGAGGAGCTTGGTCGTGAGGAAATAGAGAAGGCCCTGGGAAGAGAAACAAGCCATTTGCCTGATAGTCTACAGCTGGCCTTGTGGCACAAAGCAAGTCTGAGCTGAGAGAGAGGCAAGCCCCCGCAAGAGAGGAACCCAAGAAGCCTGAACTCTGGCAAACGTCAGCAGCTGTCATGCTCCAACATGTGGCAAGAGACTTTGGTGAAGGAAGAAACGTATGCTTTATGGCCTGGTAACTATAAGCTTCTACCCCAAATAAATACCCTTTATAAAGACCAACCAATTTCTAGTATTTTACATCAGCACTCCTTTAGCTAACTAATACACAGCCCATTTCAGCACTCTGCCACTTATTATTGTTAAGATGTCAAGCCTACCCAAAGCAATTTATAGATTCATCACAACCTCAATCAAAATTCCTACAAACTTCTTGTCTGAAATGGAAAAACCAATCATCAAACTCATATGGAAGGATAAGGGGCCCCAAATAGCCAAAATCCTCTTTAAAAAGAAAAACCAAGTTGGAGGACTCACACTTCCAAATTTTAAAAATTACAAAGTTACAGTAATGAAAACAGCATGGTACTGGCACAAAGATAGGTATATAGAGCAATGGAATTGAACTGAGAGCTCAGAAATTAGCCCTCACAGATACAGCCAGTTGATTTTTGACAAAGCTGCCAAATTCATTGAATGGATAAAGAACAGTATTTTAAACAAATGGTGCTGAGAGAAGTGGATATCTACATGCAAAAGAATAAGGGTAGAGCCCAACCTCAAACCATATATAAAAGTTAACTCAAAATGGGTCAAAGTCCTAAATGTAAGAATCAAAACTATAAAACTTCTAAAGTATACATAGGGATGCATATCAAAGACCCTGTGTTAGGCAATGGTGTCTTGGGCTTTACACCAAAATCATGAGCAACAAAGGGAAAAATAGATAAATGTGACTTCATCAAAATTAAAACCTAGAGAATGGGAGAAAATACTTGGAAACCATATATCCAACAATGGTTTGATAATGAGAATATATGAAGAAATCAAACAGCTCAACAATAATACAACATCCAACCAATTAAAAATATGGGCAAAAGAGTTGAATAGACCTTTCTCCAATGAAGATAAAAATAAATGTACAATAAGCACATGCAAAAACCCATTAGCCATTAATGAAATGATTAGCCATTAGAGAAATGTTAATCAAAACCATAATGAGATACCAATTTACACCCACCAAAATGACTACTATTAGAAAAATAGAAAAACGTGTTAGAGAGGATATGGAGAAATACAAACACTATTCAATGTTGGTGGGAATGTAAAATAGCGCAAGCCCTGTGGAAAGCAGCTTGGCATTTCCTCAGAAAGCTAAGTACAGTATAACCATGTGACCCCAAAATTCCACTTCTGGGTATATACCCAAAACAGTTGAAAGCAGGGACTCAAACAGATATTTGTACACTAATACTCACAGCGGTATTAGTCATAATTTTCAAAAGATGGAAACAACCCAAGTACTCATCAATAGATGAAAGGAAAAACTAAATGTGGTATACAAATACAATGGAATATTATTCAGTCGTATAAAGGGATTAAGTTCTGATACATGCAACAATATGAATGAATCTTGAAGACATCATGTTGCGTGAAATAAGCCAGACAAAAAAGGACAGATGCTTTATGGTCTCACTGTTATCAGCTAATTAGAATATGTAAACTCATAGAGTCAGAAACTAGAATAGAGGTTACCAGGGGTCAGGGTGGGGGTAGGGAATGTCAAGTTAATGCTTAACTGGTTGTTCAGAATTGCTGTTTTGAGTGACAGAAAAGTTTTGGGTATGGATTGTGGTGGGGATATCACAATATTGTGAATGTAATTGATATCACTGAATTGTATATTTGAATGTGGTTAAAAGGGAGAAATTTATGGTGCATATATGTTATTAGGAACAAAACAAGGATGCCCACTGTCACCACTGTTATTCACTATTGTACTGGAAGTTCCAGCCAGAGCAATTAAGCAAGAAAAAGAAATAATAGGCATACAAATTTAAAGGAAATTGGAAAAGAGAAGTAAAACTTTCCCTATTTGCAGGTGATATGATCCTGTATATTTAAATCCTGAAAAATCCACAACAAAGCCCTAGAGCTAATAAATAAATGCACCAAAGTGGGGGGAGGCACAAGATCAACACGCAAAAATCAGTAGTGTTTCTGTACACTAGTAATGAGCAATCTGAGGAAGAAAAGAAGAAAAAAATTCCATTTACAATAGCAACCAAAAGAATCAGATATTGAGGAATAAATGTGACCAAGAATGTAAAGAACTGTACGTGGAAAAGTACAAAACATTGCTAAAAGGACTCAAAGAAGAGCTAAACAAATGAAGGTTATTCCGTGTTCATGGATTGGTAGCCTAAATATTGTTAAGATGCCAATTCTACCAAAAGCAATTTACAGATTTAATGCAATCCCAATCAAAATTCCAACAAACTTCTTTGCAGAAATAGAAAATCCAATCCTCAAATTTATATGGAAGGGTAAGGACCCTCAAATAGCCAAAAACCTCTTGAAACAGAAAAACCAATTTGAAGGACTCACACTTTCCAATTTTAAAACTTATTACAAGGTTACAGAAATGAAAAGAGCATAGCATTAGCACACAAACAGAAATATAGACCAATGGAATTGAATTGAGACCTCAGAAATCAGCCCTCACATCTATGGCCAACTGATTTTTGACAAGGGTCCCAAATCCATTCAATGGGGAAGGAATAGTCTCTTCAACAAATGGTTCTGGGAAAAACTGGATGTCCATATGTAAAAGAATGAAGGTGTGGACCTCTCCCTCACAACATATACAGAAATCAACTCAAAATCCATCAGATATCTAAATATAAGAACCAAAACTATAAAGCTCCTGAAAGAAAACACAGAGATGCAACCTCAGGATCTTAGGAAAAAGTTTCTTAGACTTTACATCATTAGCATGAGCAACAAAAGAAAAAATGGATAAATGGATTAAAATTAAAATTAAAATTAAAAACTTTTGGGCCCGGCTAGATAGCTCAGTGGATAAAGAGCGCGCTGGGGTACCACATGGGAGGCCCCGGGTTCAGTTCCCGGGGACCTCTCCAAGCGGGCAGATGGCCTTGAGAAAGGCAAGCCGCCATGGGCGGGGCAGAGCCACCGTGGGCAAGGCAAAAAGCCGCCACGGGCAGGGCGGAGTCCCCACGGGCATGGCAAAGTCACCCGTGAAAAAGCGGAGCTGCCGCCTGCAAACTGCAGCGGAAGCCGGGCAGCCCACAAAAAACATGGAGGACTGCTGCCCACAAAACATAGAGCAGAGCCGCCCGTGAAAACGGAGCGAGCCGCCGCCACGGAGGGCCGACTCGGCGTGTCACCGCAAAGACGGGGGGAGACAAGAAGCAGACACAGAAAGACACAGAAGAAATGACACACAGCAAGAGCAAGCAGAAGGGGGGGGGGGAAATGTAATTTTTTTTAAATCCTAAAAAAAATAAAAATAAAATAAAATAAACTTTTGTGTATCTAAGGACTTCATCATAAAAGTAAAAAGAAAATTTACAGGATAGAAGAGAATAATTGGAAGCCAAATATCCAGTAACAGTTTAATATCTAGAATATATAAAGAAACTTACAATTCAAGAACAAAAAGACAAACAACTCAATTTAAAAAAAACAGGCAAAAACTTGAATAGACATTTCTCCAAAAAGATGTATACAAATGGCCTAAAAGCCCATGAAAAGATGCTCAACATCATTAGCCATTAGGGAAATGTAAATAAAACCACCATAAGATACAAGTTCACACCCACTAGAGTGGCTACTATTAAAAAAAAAAAAACAGGGAAAAACAACTATAGGAAAGGATGTGGAGAAATAGAACACTTGTTCATTGTTTGTAGGAATGTAAAATGGTGCAGCCACTATGGAAAACAGTTTGGTGGGTCCTCAGAAAGTTACACATAGAATTACCATATGACCACAAATCCCACTTCTAAGTCTATATCCAAAACAATGAAAACACGAAATTGAACAGATATCTGCATACCAATGTTCCCAGAGGCAATCCAAATGTCCATCAACAAATGAATGGATAAACAATGTGTTCGATACATACAAGGGAATATTACATAGCTGTAAAAAAAGAAATGAAGTTCTGATAACTGAGACGACATGGATGAACTTTGAAGACATCATTTTCAGTGAAATAAGCCAGACACAAAAGGACATAGATTGTATGATCTTACTGATATGAAATAATTGCAATAAACAAAGTCATAGAGTAGAAACCAGAACTTTGGTTAAGAAGGGCCAGGTTGGGGATAGGGAATTGGGAGTTAATGCTTAATGGAGGCAGAGTTTCTGTTTGGAATGATAGAAAAGTTTTGGTAATGGATGATGGTTATGGTAGCACAGTAATGTGAATGTAATTAATACCACTGAATTACATATTTGAATGTGATTAAAAGGGGAAATTTTAGGGTATAAATGTGTTATTAGTGTAAATTTTTAAAAACCATGTTGATTGTACAACGCAAACAGTACACCCAAATGTAAACTATGGACTAGCAGTATAATTACAATAATATTGTTTCATTTACTGAAACAAATGCACCACCTTAATGCACAGTGCTAATAGGGAAACTGTATAAGGGGGGGGATATATTGAAACTCTGTACTTTCTTCATTTTTTCTGTAAACCTATAATATCTCTAATAAAAATTTATATATGAAATCTCAAAGAAAATAATAGAGAAAACTATGTTGTGAGGGAGGGGTATATGGAAATTCTATATTTTTGCATGATTTTTCAGTAAACCTACAACTTCTCTAATAAAAATATACAAATTTTTGAAATAACCAGAAGAAAAATATTCAGAAATAGTGCTACTATATTTAACAAATACGCTATTTATTCTGAGACTTTTTTTCCATTTGTCCTTGGAGAACAACAAATTTTCAAGTACAAATATTGAAAAAACTGAATTTAGCATTCTTGTAGAGAAGCTAATCCTTAGTGATATTCTCACCCTTTATTTACCCTGTCATCCAGTTAAAGATGTGTAATGAGTACCAACAAGGTACATTAAAGAGATATTTGCACAATAAAGAGATATTTGCTCTTCCTTTTTAATGAATATATCATTAATTGTATGCAACAAAACTAGACTTCAGTGAAAGTGACCCAAATAGGTAAAGGCACATAACCAACTCCAGAGATCTAAAGTACAAAGTATTTAAGATGATTAAAAAACACTGAGACTTCAGTGATGAAAATGAGAGCCACTGAGTATACTCTTTGAATGGACTGGACAAAGCATGGGACTATATAGCACAGGCAATCCAGTGGTGGAAGATGGACTGTGGTTAACTGGACAAATATGAGAACATCCTCTCATGAACTATAATAAACATTTAACACTAATATAGGATGTTAATAATTGGGTGGGTTGGGGGGAAATGCACCAAATGTAAGTAAGATATGGGCTATAGGTAGTAATATTTTGACAATGCTCTTTCACACTTTGTAACAAATGTTTCACAACAATGCAAGGTGTTGGTGGTGGGGTAATACATGGGAGCCTTGTATGATGATATGCATGTTTGCTTGGTAAGTTCACAACTTTTACTATACGCTTATTGTTTACGTATATTCATGTATGAATGATATACTTCAATAACATTTTATTTTTAAAAACTGAGACTTCATTGGAAGACTATTAAGACATGTGAATATGAATGGAGATTTCCAAAGCAGAAAGAAAGGAAAATGCATGTATGATGGTTCACAGATCTTAAAAAATGCGTGATAAAAGGAACTAAGTTATGCACAAGGCTGACTTACTGAAACAAACCTGGAAATTTTGTGTATAGAACAATAGTTTTGATTCACAGGTCCTGTTGATAAGAGTCTACTTTTTCTCTTCAAGTGGTGTCTGACAAAAACAAATACAGAATCAGCAATCCAAGAGAAACTCAATTAATTTTTAAAAACATAGATTATCTCTGGGATGCACACAAAAAAAATACAAGGGGCCGGCCATATAGCCCAGTGGATAGGGCACCGGTATACCACATGGGAGGCCCCGGGTTCGGTTCCCGGGGACCTCTCCTAGCAGGCAGACCGCCTTGAGAAGGGCAAGCCCCTGTGGGCGGGCGGAGCCACCATGGGCAGGGCAAAAAGCTGCCACGGACAGGGCAAAGCCACCACGGGCAGGGCAGGTCGCCCGTGAATGGAGCGCAGCCAGCCACCCGCGAACTGAAGCAGAGCCAGCCGTGAATGGAAGCAGAAGCCACCCACAAGCAGGGCAAAGCCGCCTGCGCGGTGACCAGTCTCGGCGCATCGCCGCAATGGGGGGAGACAAAGCGGACAGAGAGGAACACAGGAATGGACACACAGCAATAGCAAGCGGGGGGTGGGATATGTAATAAATAAAAAATAAATCTTTAAAAAAAAATACAAATTAAGACTGTTATACTCTAACCTATACCCAGCCTCTACTCTTACCTAGCAGAGATTTTAGGAAGATTCTGTGTTATAGTAGAACAAAACTCTTGTTAAAATAAAAGATGTAAATCAGTCCTTAACCATGTTCCTGAAGAAGTCTTAATTTTTCAAAACAAGATCCAAATATTTTTATGGATTCCACTGTTGGTGTACATAAAAATAAATTATGGTGATTAAATAAACTCTGAGCTTCTGCCTTGTATACTCAAGGAAAAACTAGCTAATGCCTAGTTTTCATAATCTTACTTTAAAACACACCAAAAATGCTATCTAATAGTTTTTGTGATCTCAGCTAAATGAATCGCTTAAACAGAATGCTAAAAGTCAGTTTCTAATTATTTTCCTGGTCACTAATATGAAATATGCCTAAAAAGTAAAAGTTATTCTTTGGGCATTAAATCAGTTGTCACTAAATTTTCTCCTACAGAGCAATTCAACCAAGTCATATAAATGGTTATGTCCAAGAATCCACTTCAGAAATATCAACTGCAATTAAAATTATTCTGAAAAATCTGTATGACACACCCTGCCTCGAATGATAATTGGTTATGCTGCCTGTGAAATTAGAACGTTCTCAGCTGAGTCAAAAGAATGTATTCTTTCACGTGCTGCAATCCAGTTCACTTCAGAGGTGAGTTTCTCTTCTATCCTGAACCTATTAGTATTTCAAATGATTAAAGACTTTGAGAACAATAACCTGGCTTACTATCTCATTCGGGAAAAAATCACATACAAGCAAACTGGGCTACACAACCTCTGCAGGCTTTTCTTCCAAAATTTATACTTCTATTTTCCACTATCACAAGGTTTTACTCTTCTTCCTGAAACTCGATCACTGCTTGCCAGCCTCTTCAAAAGATATTTAATAAAATGGGGTTTATTGAAGACAGTCTTCAGCTTGCATTCTATTTTCTCTGGTCTAGCAGATTAAGCTGTAATATTTGCATTAGTTAGGGCACTTGAATGAAAACATTATTTGAGAATAACCATAGATAAATAGCACCTACTATGAGCATATATTATCTTTTAACCCACAGAACACTCCCATAACCTACACAGTATTTTCTCTACATTCAGATAAGAAACATGTTCAAGGAGGTTACATAAATTTCCAGATCACATATCTAGTAGTACGTAGATTTAGAATTAGAATGAAGTTACGTAGATGTGTCTGACTGTAAAGTACATACTCTTTCTATTATATTGTGCTTTTCCCTTCATTTTTGTTGTATTTGTGAACACAGAGCATCCTTCAAGTGCCCATGCTCTCTATCTCAATAGCATATCTGGTCTTTACACTAAAACTCTTTGATATTTAGGCATGTTAAAAATCATGATAATAACAGTGTTTATTTTTATCTTTAAAGTAATCAAGCACTTACATGCTGTATCAACAAAGGTCTTCCAATGAATGCTAAACTTTTCCTACATTAAGCTTGGGATAGAGCCATTATGGCCTTACTTTTCAACAAGCCATTCATTCTATTACTTTTAGTTTATTTTGTTCTGGTTTTAAATGGTTTTAAGAGCTGTCTAAATTCATTCCAGGGCTCAAACAACTTAGCCTATAAAGTTGTCAGTTTTAACTTTGGGAGTTATAGATCTGTTTAGAGTCAGATGAAATACACATAAACATATACAAGCAGAGTTTTGTGTAATAAGGGTGTTTTTGCTTTGGAAAAAGGTTTTCTTCAAACTCTTCAAACAACTTACAAAAAATATAAAAGCACAGTCATTCCCGGGAATAAACTAGCCTCACAGGATTGCATGTACCTAAGCTTCAGTG
Source organism: Chaetophractus vellerosus (assembly GCA_004027955.1). NCBI lineage: Eukaryota > Metazoa > Chordata > Mammalia > Cingulata > Chlamyphoridae > Chaetophractus > Chaetophractus vellerosus. The sequence goes on along the minus strand of PVKH010010765.1, from coordinate 5,952 downwards.
ATGAGTGTACCCTGAAAAAAATTAAGAATAAAATAAAATAAACTGCACAATCATACAATATTAGAAGTTTTAAAAAGCTATTCCATACAAATTAATTAAGGAGCATTACAATTTTTAAAACTGTCAAGGGTCAATAATTGCATATGTCAATTTGGCACAATAACTGAAATTTTTCCTTTTACAGCCCTGTCTGGAGAGTTTAAATAATACAAGTGACCTCTGTTTTAAAATGGCCTGTACCACCATGGTAACTAGCTGACCACTTTGCTCTTGATCTTTTTTCCTCATCTCAATTGTGATGTTTAGAGGCACATCTCTTAACAAAAGTTCCACTGAAACTTTTCAGTTTCAGTTCCACTAAAACTTTTGCAGATCTACATTACAAATAGAGTCATTTGCTGAGGTCCAGAAATATTCAGAGGGAGGATTTCCTTCTCTACTTCAAATGCTGCAAATTCTGTTTCAAAAGTAAGGCTGCTGGCAAATAAATTGAAGCCCGGCGGACGACATTCTGTCAAAACAATCTGCAAAGGTTTATTTTGCTGCCACAGTTCAGTTGAAACCAGTTCCTACTGAGATACTGACACTGCTATAATGTTGATTCATGCTTTTGTGGCTTCAAAAATTAATAACCGTAACTTTTGTTTTTTAAATGGCTTGGAATTGCCAGCAGTATGCTACCTCCAACTGGCTCAAAATAAAGCAGTTCATAATTTAACTCGTTCTTAAGAGCCAGAAGGCATCTAGCTCTGCAGCTCTGGGTCCTAACTGGTTTTGCATGAAACAAGTAAAGCTAAAGCTTATACCACTCTCCTTTATGCCCAAGAGTGGTGGCAGGGAACCTCCAGAGTTTTCCTCTCAGTTATGTGTTAAAAAACTAAGGCTTTACAGGGCTTTGAAGTCAAATGTCTACTTTAAATTTAAAATGTCTGTATTACAGTAATTAAATCTTCCATTTTACAAACTATGCCTTTGGTCTACTGTATATGTTCTTCAAAAACCTATCTCCCTAAATCAGAGTGGTAACTGAAGCATCTGCCTAGCCTCAAAATATGTTTGTAAATCTCCTGCTTTGTATTCACATTTTAAAGACCATAATGAATTTTACATGTAAAATAAACAGTTTGATGTTTGCTTTATTATAAAAATGTTTCTTTCCAAATATTAACCTAAAAGTGATGCTTCAGGTAAATACTATGTGTTTATCCTGTACTTCACCCCACTCAACCCCAGGAGTACTTGGAGCCCAGTCTGAGAAGGAAGTCTTCTCTGACCCTGTTAAAGAAGGTCTAAATTAATGCTGGCACCAAGACCTTGCAATGCACTGGCCTGTATCCAGGTGAGTATAACCAACTCTCATACATTATTTCAGTTTCTTGTCATAATCAAGCTAACTGTGATAAAGTAATAGAATAACTATTCAATATCTCTTGTCTATATTTATTTTCCCATAAAACCCCACTCAAGCCAAAATTCTTATTCAGTTCAAAACATTTAACTGCCTTCTCAACCTTGGTGAGATGCGACCTATTAAGAGAGTGATTTCTGAAAGATCAGTTCTGCCCAAATGTGTGGTATTTGCATCTGTCTTGGGTTTGATGCTATTGGACATAGAATAGAGGGGAAAACAAAGAATTCTGTGGGAAAGGGAGGAACCAAGAAAAGCTAGCCAAATTTCCAGTCTCTCAAGATTCAGATAGTCATTGTTTGGCTTGATAATTTTATAAATTCCAAGAAAATCAAACATACTATTATTTCATTTTTTTGGCTTATCCAGTCTCCCTTCAATAGCATGGGTAAATAAGGGCTAACTATGTATATTCAAAGTACTTATAGTCTGTGATCCTATCAGGATTCATTCACAAATTCTTAATGGGGAATCATTAAGTACCAGAAACTATATACAAACTATAGTGCTCTGAGAGAACTTATATCCCAAATGGAAAAAAAACCACGTTAACAGATAGCAACAACACATTATGGTGAGCACTATTGATTTATTCATTCATTCAAATGAGTCTCTAGTAGGATTGCACTAGGGATTATAACAGAAAAACGTGGTGTTTTTTTTTTCTCAAAGCACGTTGGAAGTATGCAGTTCAGTGTTGTTGGAGCACCAAACATGAAAGTGTAGAGGGCAGAGATGAGACTATAAAAGTAGATTACAGTAAGTTGTGAATGGTCCCATATACTTTGATAAGGCCTTTAGACTTTATCCTAAAATACCAATAGGGAAGTACTGAAGGGCTTCAAGCAGGGAATAGTAAAACCAGACGTGTTTTAGAAAGCTGTCTAGGGCAATGCCGTAGATGGTGGGGTGGAAGAGGGAGGGTATGCAGCAAGTAGTTCTTTTCACAGTGAATACATCTGTAAAGTTGTGGTTAGTAGTTGTGGACACTTATTTAGAGCTGACTGCTCTTTGGATCTCAAAATCTTTGTCTTCTTGGTGGCACACTGCTGTGAATGCCGTTCCTGCTTCTATTTGTTTCTAACAATCTGTAATTAGGCTACCTTGCTTCAAATGTGCACTCAGCATTTCCTTTGCAACTCTGTTTATAAAGTCACCACTTCCAATCAGGGGTACCACTTCCAATCAGACAACATCTGATATGATTACCTTCTTTTCATCCATACTCTTTAACTACCTAAAAAAATTTTAAGCTAAGTTGTGGCAAATCTAGCTACAGCATTTCCTGCTGTTGCCAATAAATGGTGGTGCCAGTGATGATGTGGATGGTTTAGAAAGGCAATGCAAAAATCACAGACTTCCATTTTCTCAGCTACTCTCATTCTATCTTCACCACTACTAAAACATTAGTTACATTATATTAACATATCTTTACATTCTGCTTCCAATTGTTGAAAGCAAAATCTAAAGCAGCCAACACCAGAGCAGTGTTTTCCAAACAGGCTCCGATTGTTAGATTCGCCTGAGGTAATCAGAAACACAGATTACCAGGTCCCTGAATCTCTATAGTTTGGGGTGTATTTTTAACAGATGCCCTGGGTGAGGTATGAATTAGGCTAGTTTGGTAAACCCTAGTACAGAGCTGCCTTCAATGAGTTCCTTATAATTAAAGCAGTATTAAGCACACATTATTTTCTTAAATGCTTTAATGAAATTCGGGCAATCACTTTAAGTAATTGCTACCCATTTAATGTTTACTGAAACAGTTTACAACTAATTCACATGCCATTTTCTAAATGCTTCAGGCTTACTTGGCTTTCTTGCTACGCATTAAACAGTTTGTTAACTATTAATAAAGGGTGAAGAAAAATCAGAATCTGGAGGTCATTTTAACAGTTAAAGGGGCCGCCAAGAAGCATGATTTTTAATTAGCAAAATACACGTGAGCTCCTTGTGGCATTAACTAGGACCTGATGAGCAGTGCTTTAAAGCAAGAGTGGGCCATGAATAAGCAATGTGCTTCCTGGAATAAGTCACCTTCTCATTTTTTCCCTGACAACCAGAAAATATTCAGGAAAATACTATTTTTGTGGCAATAAGTATTTGTGAGGCAGCATTACTGTTAAATGAAGTAAGGGCAAATACATATGTAAATGAAAAAAACAAAATTAATATCTTATTAAGTGGTGACTATGTGCCTTTTGCATGTATTAACTCATTTACTTTTAATATCATTTCATAATACCAGGTACCATTCTTATCCTCATTTTATGAATGAAGAAAATGAGGCATGGAGAAGTTAAGTAACCTACCCAAGGTCAAAAACCCAAGACAGGAACTGGAAGCAGGAAGCCTGACCTCAGACCTATGCTCTTCACCACCCTGGTGTCCTGACACTGAGAGAAATTATGGGCTTGCACAGTGGTTGAGGAAGGTAGAGGATCTGTGACAAGAAACATAGGAAAGAATGGATCTTCAAACAGTCAGCCTTGCTAATCAGCATCTGATTCACTTACTGAGGGCCTACTATGTGAAAGGCACTGCATTCAGTGCTTTGGGGAATATTAATACAAAGATAAACAAGACATGGTCCCTTCTAATCTTCACTGCCCAATTGTCACCTCTTCCACAAAGCCTTCCCTGACTCCAGGCAGATTAATCATGTGTCTCCTGTGGTTGCCCATTGTACTTTGTATGTGTTCTCAAGCATTATCATGGCACTTTTCACACTGTATTATTACTAACTCTTTATATGTCTGTCTCTCCTCCCATTAGGTTGTAAGTTCCATGGCTCATGTTGGGGACAGGGACCATGTCTGAGTTCCATCTCCCACCTAAATTCTTCTACCTAGATTCCCAGTACAGGGTGCCTGTATATACTACTGTTTCTCAATAGATGTTTGATCAAGACACAGAAGTGAAATATCTTATTCTGAGACTCACAGGATGCTAGTGGTAAAGATGGGAAAAGAGTTTGCATATCTTGGCCATAGTCCAATGCTCTATCTAATTTGCCACATGTACCATACTAGTCTTCTTTTTTGTTAAAACTACATGATTTAGTGTTTTTCCATAAATAATGAAACATACAAATTTTTTCACTTACATATTTATACTTCATCCTTTCTTTTATATGGGAAACCTATGTAAACAGGGGTCATTGCATACCTTACTGTGTCAGGCCATGCTAAAGACATATTTGCAATATCCCATTTAATCTTCAGATGAGCCCTCTGAAATAGATCATTTTAAAAATAAAGGTTTAGAGAGGTCAAGTCACTTGTCCAAGGTTACACAGCTAGTTAGAGAAAGAACTGGGATTTTAATGCAACTCCAAATCCCATTCTAGTAACCACTGATCTATTTCTGTGCTCTCAAAGATCCAAATTCCAGCTCACTACCAACTAGTTATGTGACCTTAGGGAAATTATTGGTCTTCTTTGAGCCTCTTATTTTCAACATCAAGAGGTCAGTGACTGAGAACTCACAAGAATTGTATAAGGATTAAATGATAACAAATCTAAGGAGTCAGTCACACAGTAGGTATTTAGTGAAATGTGCTGATTCATCCATTGAAAAATCAGATTCTGTCAAGTAATTCAACACATATGCTGTTCATTGTTTAGATAATAAACCTTCTTTTAAATGCTGTGCCTTAAAGACAACTATAATGGGATTTCTTTCCCAAACAAGTCGTTCCAAGTGTTCCACAAACTTCAGAAGTATAAATGGAACTAAGATTCCACTGTGAATACAGATAGCTACAGATTAACATTTTTCTAGGGCACCTTTTACTAACCCTTTTTAATAAGTAGAGACTCAAAGTGCAAAGGTAAAACTTGCTCACAGCAAGTCATGGGGAAATCTGGGGCAGAATCTCCTCTCATGCTGTACTCAATCACCGCCACCTTGATTCCACACTAATATATGGCTCTTTTTCTAAAAGCACTTCCAAACTGTAACACAGGGTTTGTAGTCAGTAGAGGAAGATTCAGAAGACCTAATTTCAGGTTCAGGATTTGCCATGTACCACCTCTGTGAATCAAGCCAAAGTTTCCTCATCAGTGGAATGGAGGTAAAATAGCTCTCTCACTAGACTTCTATGGAGACTAAATGCAAGGCATAGGAATGGGCCTAGAATAGAGCCAAGGATTTAACAGGCAGTCTATAGATGCTGATGAAACAAAATGTGGAGCCAAAGTGTTGGTACATTTTTTTTGCAAGTATTTAAATACAGAAAGAGAGAAAGAGAGGAAAGAAGTGAGGAAGGGAAGAAGGGGAAGGGAAAGTAAAAGGGGGAGGGGGTAAAAGAGAAGGAGGGGGAGAAATACCTATCTAGAATGTTTTAGCTACAACTCTGTTGAAAAAGAACAGGGAGGCTTCAAAGTCATACACAGTCCTATGATTTTATTCCTAGATTACAATGTTAAACTATGGCTTCCCTTTTATACTTTCTGCTAAAAGTAACAGAAATTGTGGTTCCCAGGGGCTAATAAAAAAGTAAATTGGGAGGGGTCAAAATAGATAAGTTTCATTGTGAGAGT
>PVKH010010764.1:6796-18195 GCA_004027955.1 Chaetophractus vellerosus | reverse complement strand
GGGGCATGGATAAATAAATCTTTTTTTTTTTTTTTTAATGTTAACATAAAGGGAAGCTGGGTAAAAGGTATATGGCAGCTCTATAGTATTTTGCAACTTTTCCTTAGGTCTAAAGCCATCTCAAAATAAAAAGGTGTTTTTTTTGTTTGTTTTGTTTTGTTTTAACAAAACAAGCTTTGGAGTTGTACTGGAAATGGAGTAAAGGGAATACTAAAATTGTCTCCTATGTTTGCTTATTCAGGAATTTATGAATGGTAGTACCACAGTTTAAAATATATATATATATATATATATACACATACATAACAAGAAACCTATTTAGTTAAGAAAACATTGGCTTCTGTAACAAAAAATCCACCAAATTTCAGTGGCTTAAATAACATAATAACATTTTATTTCTCCCTTAAATACCAGTCCAATGTGGATGGGTGGGGGCAGGGTACAGGTATGCTCTACATAGTCATTTAGCTATCAGGCTGATGGAGGCTCTTCCATCTTCAATTCATGGCTGCTAAGGTTTCCCAGGGTGTCAACATCTAGCCGGCAAAGGGGAAGAAGAGAAAGAGGATTGCCCATGAGAAATTTTTGTAGCCAGACTAGAAGCAGTACACATCACTTCTGGTTAAATTCCATTGGTTAAAACTCTGTCATGTGGCTACCTAACAAAAAGGGAAGCTGGGAAATATAGTCTTTCTGTTTGTCCAGGAAGAAGGCATTATGAATTCAGTAATCAGCTGGTCAACTCTGCCCCCACTCCTTCATTACTAGTTGTGCTTTAATAAATGCTGAAGTCTTAAACTGAAAAGATGCAAGAACAATGGTATAATTTCAGGTACCAGTTAAGCAATAAGGATATGCTTTGAGCATTAAGACTTTACCTATGCCTTTATAATCACACATTATTGTGATGGAATCACAAAATCATTAGTGAGGATTAACCAATTTGAAGTTGTTAGTCTGGATCACAAGGATTAAGAAGTAAGGAAAATGCAAAATCGTAATTGGTCAGACTTGGTTTGCTACCATGAATCCAGATCGTTAGGCAATAGCAAGGGCAAAAAAGGTATAGTCCTTGGAAAAGTTTCTCAGCTAGTTCCATTTACAAGAAAGGGGTAGGGAGTAATATTAATATGCCCCTATTATATACTAGGACTTGTGCTATGTGTTTTACACATTATTATCTCAATTTAATACCCACAAAAACCATATGAATTGAGTTTTTATATGAATCTGAGGATTAAAAAGTACCATGGAACTCACAAAAGAAATAAAAAAACATAGTCCTTATTTTCAAGGACTTTACAATCTAGTTAGGGGATTAAGGCTGACATGTGTTAAATAAGTATACGAATTGTATACTAAAGTGCCAAGGCCTCAAATCCAATAGGTAGAATCTGATTCCAAAGCCCTTGCCTTTTCAATTATAACACTGCCGTAGAGGCTTAACAAAGAGCTAATATAACAAAGATGTTCTGTGCAGAATTCTGATAACTTTAAAGTTGCGGTATCTTGTGCTTACTGCTTCAACACTATCTCATCTCAATCCCTTTGTATTTAGGTGGCCCTTATGATTCTCTGACCAGAAATGTTCACTTCAGAATTGCCTATTTAAGGCACTTTCTTTGAAGGCATTTTCTTTGGAAGACTTCTGGAAAAAAAATGTTAATGTCCTGTTTGAAAACTGGGCCCCTAGACACCTCCTTATCATTTTTAACTTTTATTAGTGAACCCCAAATAGACGATAGATAGACAGACAAACAGACAGATATAGATAGCTAAATTTGAATGGCAAATATAACACCAATTTCACTTGTTTCTGGAAATAACTATTGCAGGGTTTTTTTTTTAAATCTAGTAAATGGACAGACATGTCAGTGCCCACATCTAAAAATTCAACCTAGGAATTTTTTTTTTTTTTTTTTGCATTTGTCTGACACATACCAGTTTAAACCCAAACACTCATATTTTGAAAATTAAAACAATTGAAGAGGTAACTTAAAATATTCCTACTAGGAGAGGACATCTAATTTTCCCTTGGGTGGCTATGCCACTTTTACTCCTTTAGAATTCCTTTGGAATTTATATATTCCCTTCCCAGGACCAAAAGATTCCCATCAAAGTCCCCTGTGAATGTAGTGTCCTTTCGTTCTTTGTCTTTTTTCTTTCTTTCTTTCTTTCTTTTTTTAATGAGTGAAGGCCCAAGTGATTAAAGCAATGTAATCACAGGAAGTGAGTACCTGATTCAAGGACAGCCTCTTTGAAGGGGCCCAGCCCACCAAACAGCCCCAGACCATAAACACTGAACAAGCTCTCTCTGTTTAACTGTGCTGATAGTGAGATTAATTATCCTGAGCTGAGATGCTGGGGCTGCCACAGTGATGTGTCATCAGCCACTTACCAAGCAGGGACTTATTCATCACAAGTGCTAAGAACCTTGAAAAGAGCTCACATTCCTCCGTAATATTTGTTCCTATGCTAATTTGATTTAGGAAAAACCAAGTTTCTCTATCAAGAAAGGCAAGTGAGAGAAAGAAGAGCAAGTTTTGGCCAAAATAAGTGAGAGGAAGAATCTAATTCTAATTTCACAGACCTTGTCAGATTTAATCTCCCTTTCCATTAGGGATTTTAAAAGGATCTGCTGTTTAACTTGTTTGTCCCTTTGACTTAAGACAAACCCAGTTGGCAACAACAAAGCACTGTTTTGTCCTTACCATCAGTTAATTTAAAGTGGACATGTTTACTAACAGCTTAATCTATTTAGTACACATTCTCTTTTACATTCTTTTCCTCCATCAAAAATAAAACAAAACAAAATGCCTTCAAAAACCACATGGAAAGTTTCAAAGTCACAAACTGTACTTTAGCACTGTGCATCTTCATTGTAAATATATAACATTCAATCAAACTTCCTCTGTATGTAAAATGTTAGGACCAGAAGCTACTAGCATTTTGAGTGGTTGCTCCCAATTTTTACAGCTTTGCACTTTGCAAACAATAAAATAACAATAAAGGCTCACTTTGATCCAAAGAAATTCTTTCCTGTAAGAATCAGCTGAAGGGAAAATAACTTTTATGTTCCAAAGAAAATTGACAATAAAGTTAAAGTAATTAGACCTGATATATTTAATAAACTGCATAAGCCAAGTTTATTTTTTTCTTTCGCTATTAAGTAGTTATTTCAGGAAACATTTGTGTCTACCAAAGTAATCAGTTGTGTAGAGGTTTTAACATCAGATTTGCAAGAGAAGTAGAGTATAATTTTAATATTGTTCTTGCTTATAGTTTTCTTTAATCACAGAGTAATATTTTAAATTGAATTTAACTATAAAACTTCCATAAAATAAAACCCATAAAATCAAATCAGTCTTTAATTGTAATAATAATTACATTTAAGTAATGCTGTCTCTGAGTAATGACTCCATAAAATAGTGGCTGAAAAGCCAATCTTTGCTACTGAGTGACTATTTCTTTACTATTTCTATAATTGAAAGATGAAATTCTGTTATGGATTCATATTGTGCCTTGACTTAGCAGAACTCCTGTTTGGAGTGAATTCCCAATCTAGCTCACCCAATCTAGTAAGCAGTGAAAGGGAAATCACAGAGCTAAGATGTGTTACCTGTCTCAGAAGGGGTTATACATGTTAATTACACACCACTGTAAAATGACAACATTAAACCAAGAGACTTAAAAAAAAGAAAACAATATCTGTGCCAACATTACAGTTACTTATCTAAAGATGGAACTAATTTTTTTTTCATGCACACCAGGAATATTATTTTCCCAGTATTATACACCTATTACTGCTAATTTGGTTTGGGGGATTTATAAACATGATCTCCATTTTAAATGCATCATGAAACATGCCAGTGAGGAAATTCTACTTTAAAAACTTATTTTATTTCTAAGAAAGGCTTCTATGCATTTAAATCTTTAAGGTAACATATTAAAGAAACCCATTTTCTTATACTATGTAACATATCACTTAACAACCAAGCATAAAATTCATCTATTTATTTCATGTACATCAATCTCCTCTCCCTGACTGAATTGACGATTCCCTAAGACAAGTACTACGTGTTTTTCATCTTATGTCTTCTCTAGAAGATTGAATCTTCAATATGTTTAGGTTGGTTGGTGGGTGGATAGATGGGAGGGAAAGTCAAGCTATCTTTGTAGGTGGCAGACTCAACATGTTGAAGTCAAACTCGTTATCTTATCTGTCAGTTTCCAAACATACCCCTCTTTTTCCCAACCTACTTTTCCTTCCATATTCAGACTCCCCTCTTTAATAAACCTTCTTTTTTAATTCCAGAGGTGTTGGTCTAAACACAAATCTAATACTAATCCCTTATTAAATAACCACTGCTAACTTTCCAACATCTACAGAAAAAATTGGACCCTCAAACACCTGAAAAAATTCCGACTTTCCAGATTCATATTCTAAGTCATAAGGAAGTACTCAAGGCTTCCTAAACACATGTTCTTTCTTTCCTTCATGAACCTTAGTCCTCTTCTGGCACGCCTTCTCCTCCTTTCACCACATGCTAAATTTCAGTTCATCCTGCAATGTGTGCCTCCAGGGGGTATTTTCAGAAGTCACTGTCTTCCATAAATTCCCCAGGGAATGGCTCCAAGCACTTTTTTTTTTTCACCTGTAGGACAAATTTTTACCTCATTTGATGGTAACAATTTTAGTTTTTTTTTTCTTTCCGCTCAACCCTTCTGAGTTCCCAGTGAATAAAGAACCCATTCTCTTCCTCTTCCTAACCTCAGCACAGTTGTTGAGAAAATACGGAATGAATGAACAACCAGGCAAACTTTCCCCACCTGCTCTGCTATGTTGATTACGTTTTATTAGAAACTCTACTGATTTTCTTTAGTATAAAACGCATCATATTTAATAAATTTGAAATGTTAATTTGTGGAGCATTTCGTTAAGATTTCACTACTTGCTTAATGTTTTCAGTGCTTTCATCATTTGTCAGTCATAGGAAATTTCCACAATTGACACTCATGAACCAGTTATCCTCTACGTGTGGGTATATAAAATGTAACTATCTGGCTGTGGCTATCTTCCTAAACAACCATAGCACAATTAACTAAACATCTTTGCAAAGTACTATATGAATTTTAAACTTTAACAATGTAAATTAAAAGTATAATAAAAATGATATCTAAATAAAATGGAAAGGCTAGTAGAATTTTCTTCTGATAACTGTTAAGGACTTAAATTCAACTATCCAAGAACATTTTATATTTTCCTCTGCACTAGTTATTTTTCATATCATAGGTTTTAAAATAAAAAATCACCCTGCAAAACCAAGTGGTGTATTTGTCCTAAATTTTAATACATTTGTTTTGAATAACAATAGAATATTATTGAGCAAAATGATCTACCTTCATCAAGTTATGACTCCACAAAGTTTTCGTTGCTGCTAATATTATTCCCTCCTATTCACAAATTGAGTAATTGCTAACATCGTGGTCTTCAAGATAGAGGCTGCTTTTCTCCTGTTGTATATGTTTCCACACTTCACCTATAGAGTCAAAAGTATTACTGTGATAATCACAGACACTTCAGAAATATAGAGCCTTTCTATGAGTCACACAGAAATATGATAAGCACAACACAAATAAAAGCCACATGGCCACTATAAGTTGGCTTCTATGAAAGAAAGTCTTGAGTTTGAAGAGTAGTAAATGCAACCTTGAGTTATTCTGTACATCTTTCTAGAATCAAATAAGAAACACTTTTGCATGGGCAAAAGTTGGTTCAAAGCAAACTAACAAACTTTAAACTCTTATAAAGCTTCTTCACAGAGTCCCATCCAATAATGTTCTTACTCTCTTCAGAGTCAATCTATACATCTGTCCAGTCCTCTCCTTAGTTCAGATCTCAGTGGGAAACATATCTCATCATGAAATTCACTCAGCAGCAAACCTGGGGCAGTCAATATCATTATCCATACTGTTCTATTATGAAATTTTTGCACCAAATTTTTTCACAGCTGAGGGTCCTATTCCTCAAAGGTTTTCCTTCTAATTTTATAGAAATAGACAATAATGAATTTGTGTTTATGATTAACTCCACTTAGCATTATCAGGTGTAGCAAATAAAAATACAGGATACCCAACAAAATTTAACTGGGCATTCCGTGTATTTTGCATGGCAACCCTGCTGCATTTTGAGTTTTCCTCCGATAAAATCATGTGAGAAGTATATATATTTCTCCACAAGAATCTGAAATGCTATATTGCAACTCAGCCTAGCTCATCTAGATTCAACCAAGCAAAGCAGAGTTATTAACATGGCAATTCTGAAAACCAAACACCAAAAGACAAACTTTCATACAGTATTAATTTGGGGAGGTGTTCCTAAATCTTACAATGGCTAAATAATATTCCTAGAACACGGTTAAATTGAAAAACGCATAAACATACGAAATTCTAACTTTCCTTTCTGGTTGTGAATATTACCTATCTGAAATATCCCTGGTTGTTAAAAAGTTAATTAACTCTTTCTGCCATAGATTGAATTATATAACCCAAATTAGACATGCTCTTAATCTTAATCCACATCCTGGTGGGAGTGAGTGCATTGTAAACAGGACCTTTGGAAGATGTTATTTTTAGCTAACATATGGCCAACTGAAGCAGGGTGGCCCTTAATCCAGATTACTGGAGGCTTTATAAAGAGAATAAACTAGAAACCAGGGTCAGAGAAGGTCACAGGACGAAGCCAGAAGTCAGTGGAAACAGGAAGAGCAGGGAGAAAGGATAGGACATGGCCATGAGATAGGAGACAGAGAGGCAGCCACGGAACTCCAAGGATCACAGCAAGTCAGCAACAGTATGCTAGCAATCCTGGGAGAAAGCAAGCCTTCTAGCTTCTGAAACCTTGTGACAATAAATGCCCCTTGTTTAAGCCAAAGCTTTGTGGGGTATCATAGCAGCCTGGAAAAAAAAGACCCTTTCAAATCTTTTTATGCACCCAATCATTAAGCAAAATCACTTGCAAAAAGCAGGACTAAGTGGTGACTCATTTAAATCAGTAGCAGAGGGCTGCTCTCTGAACTACCTGGCCCATACAATAATATGTTTCTCTAATTATTGGAAATAAAGGGAATTATGTGATAATATTTGGCCAAGGAACCCAGGGATATTCAAATCTTGCCCCTCACCACCACCACCCTCAGACCCTAAGAGAACCTTAAGGGAGATATATACACAAAATAATGATCAGGCAAAGTAGCACTTTACTATATTCTTGGCCTTTAGACCCAACCCAAATTCTAGTAAATTAGGCTGGACATGTAGATACATTGGAATAAATAGCTTTAAACCAACAGAACACCATAGTTCCTGCTTTAATCTTTATCATCACCTCCTCACCCTCACCTTCAATGCTTGAATCTTACTACCATGATACAAAAAATTCCAATTCAATGTACACACAGTGTGGCCAAGTTGTTGGTTGCCTACCCCAATATCCATTGTCTCCTTCCTCATTAGTAACAGAGCCCTGAATTTTGGTGGGCACATTGCTACCTAGAATAAAAGACTACATTTTCCAGTCTCCCTTGCAACTAGGGGTGGCCATCTGACTAAGTTCTGGCCAGTGGTATATAAGTGGAGGTATTCTGTGGAACTTCTGGGAAGACTGTTTAAAGCACACATTCAGTTGGAAGGGGTCTCCTTTTCCTTTCTTCCTTTCCTTCATCTGACCATGTCAGAAGGTACTTTAAACTGTTGGGTGACCTTGAACATAGAAACCACTCCAGCAAAAAAAAGCAAAAAAAATGGATCCTGAGTGTCAGATTATTTTTTGGAGCTGGTACACCAGTCTTGGACTTCCAGATTTCTTACGTGTTTAAGCTACTATAGTAAGAACTCCCATATTTGCAGTTAAATATAATCCTAACGGTTCCCATCACCCTACTCCAGTTCTGCCACTTCCAAGAGTAAAGAAACAGAAACTGAGACCAAATTTGTCCTTATGTATATGTGAGATGGGGACAGGAAGTAGCAAGCAAAGAAGGAAGAAGGGCACTTCTTAAGAGCTGCCTCCATCCTCTTTTACCCAGTTGCCTGTGAAAGCCCTGTTCTGGGAAACAAAGTCCAATTACATATAGTTATTTGTTACTAATATCACTAATATACCAGATCCTTGGGATGGAATTAAGTAAGGAAAAAGCTATGAGGAGACTGAGCCTGCCCTGTGCCATTTATAATCCACTTCACTATTAGGATCAATTCATCATATTTTGGTAACAATCACCTGACTTCTTACACTAACGTTATTTTTCCTTAAAGTACAATAAATGCTAAATGAATGGTCTTTTAAAGTGAATGCTGAAGATATTCAAAGGAAAAGGTTAGTTGAGGTAGAACTTGAGCCAGTCATAGAAAAATGAATATGATTTAGACAATTAGAAAAGAGGAAAAAGAGTAATGAAGCTGAAAAGAACAATATAAGCAAGGCCAAAAAGAAAACATTCAGGCAATATGCAAACATTTCCCAAGTTCTACACATTCAAACTAAGACAACTGGAACCTAAAATACAGCTATATTATACTGTTTGGGTACTTCCTGGTACCAAAGTCCCTTCACCAGTCTCTCAACAAAGCTGACATGATATAATGACATTGTCTGTGGCTAGAACAATAAAATATCTGGTTCTACTTCCTTCAACTTTCTTACCAATTCATTCTGTTCTCCTTCCTTGTCATTTACCTCAGGCAAGGGTCATACACGTATATAATCTCCAAATTTTTTGTCTCTTTTAAAAGTCATAGGTAATCCATTGGTATTTTTAGCAAATATCATACTTATATACCTTCTTTTCATACCCCTAAAGTAGTCCTAAATTAATTTAGTCTTTAAACAAATATTTTAGTGCTTTTTATGTACCAAGCCCAGTGGTAGGTGCTAAGGATATAGATGTGAGCAAAATAGTCATAGCCCCAATTCTCAAGGAACATATAGGCTAGTAAGACAAATAGACTTAAAACTCATAATTATTTAAATACATGCATGGTAAATGCTATAAAGGAAGAATACAGAGTGCTAAATCTAGTCTGGGAAATTAAAGCTGGTTTCCCCAAGGGAGTGACATTTAATCTGAATCTGGAAGTTGACTAAGCATTAGCCAGAATTGAGGGTGTGAGCAGGAAAGGGGATAGAAGATGATTGAAAGAAGCAGTTCAGGAAAAGAGTACAGCATGCACAATGGCCTTGAGTGAGAAAAAATCCGTGTATTCAAGGACCTAAAAGACCAATATGACTGCAGCCTAGAACATAAGGGAAAGAAGGCGAGAAGTGTCATTAAAAAGGTAGTCAGGGACCAGACCACAAGGATGCTGTAGATGGTGTAAGTGTTGCAGACTTCATACTAAGGCAATAGGTAGCTAATGAATAATTTTAATCATGAATATGCCAAGATAATATTTTTATTTTTAAAAGAATTCTCTGTCTTCTGTGTAAAGAAAGCCTGGGGGAAGGGGTAGGGATAGAATAGGGCAGACTATAATTTCCATAAAATCAAACTCAAGACCATCTTGCTTATCACAGTATCCCCACCAGATAGCACAGGGCCTGGCATCAGGTGCTTAATACATGTCTGTTGAATTAATGTATGAATGCACAATAGAAGGTAGGTGCCTAGGTCCAGGTCAAAGATAATGATGGTTTGATGAGGATATTGACAGAGGAGAAAAAAGAGGGCAGATTCAGGATATATTTAGCAGACAGAATTTACAGGATTTGTTGAGGCACTGCAAATCATAGAATAGGTAAAAGAGGTATCAATACCAATGGCATGAGCAATTGGGTGCATAGAATGCTATTATTAAAGTAGAGGACACTGGATGAGAACCACATTTAGGAGAGAAGAATATGAGACATGCATAGGGAGATGATGGGCAGACAAGATATGTTGATTGGGGGCCAACAGAGACTAAATGGAGAAATAAATTTTAGAATAGATAACAATGGAGGTCATGGGAGTAAATGGAATCACATGGAGAGAATGTAAAAATGGAAAGATAAGAATAACATAACTGAACCCTTAGAAACACCAAAACTTAAAATTTGGGTTAAGTTTTCACCAAACTTAAAATTTGGGTTAAAAAGAGAATGAGTCAGCAACAGAGACTGAAAAGGAGAGCCAGAGAAGAGTGGGAAGCAAACCAGGAGAGTGGGTGTCCCAGAAGGAAGTGCAGAGAGAGGAGTCAACCAGTCACATAAGCCCCACTTTTCCATGAGCACTTAAATTCAAATTTTTGAAAGAGTTTCTTATTCAGTTGTATTATTGCTAGTGTGACAATAGTATTTTATCCTCTTGATATTACAAATTTTCAGTATTTTGCTGCAATATTAGTTAAATGAGCTTTGTTGGGGAAATGGATGTGGCTCAAGCAATTGGGCTCCCGTTTACCATATAGGAGGTCCAGGATTCGATTCCTGGGGCCTCCTGGTGAAAGGCAAGCTGACCCACATGGAGCACTAGCCCACGCAGGAGCGCTGGCCTGCGCAGAGAGTTGGCACAGCAAGATGATGACGCAACGAAAAGAGACACAGAAGAGAGACAATAAGAGACACAGCAGACCAGGGAGCTGAGGTGGCGCAAGAGATTGAGCACCTCTCTCCCACCCTGGAAGGTCCCAGGATCGGTTCCTGGTGCCACCTAAAAAGAAGACAAGCAGACACAAAAGAACACACAGAGAGCAGACAGCGCAAAACAACAAGGGGAGGGGGGGAAATAAATAAATAAAAATAAATCTTTTTTAAAAAACGAGCTTTGCTGACTAATCTATGGATCTATATATAATTTATAACTTATTTCACACACTGACTTACAAAGGTGTTTTAGGTAGTGTATCTATCACTAGAATTAACCAGTCAAAATCTTATTCAAGGGAAAGAATCTCCCACCAGAAAGGATTCATAGCTAAAGCCTAAAATTAAATATGAAAACAGTACCGACATCTACTACTGTCCTTTTCTACGGTTCATAATTGTTGTGCTATGTTTGGACAACTGTGCCAATAAAAAAGCAGGATACTGCAAAAGTGCCTAAAAGCATCTTAAACATAATTGTCCATGGTAAGTACTATTAAAGTATGTGCTAGATAAAATGGATTCAGAATTCAAAAATATGTGTACATGATACTAAAATTTAATGAGTAGCCAACATCTAAAAAACATACATTTAAAATGCCATTGTTGGGGCCGGCTCGATAGCCCAGTGGATAGGGTGCCGGCATACCACATGGGAGGCCCCGGGTTCGATTCCCGGGGACCTCTCCTAGCAGGCAGACCGCCTTGAGAATGGCAAGCCGCCATGGGCAGGCCAGAGCCGCCGTGGGCAGGGCAAAAAGCTGCCACGGACAGGGCA
>PVKH010010763.1:0-18083 GCA_004027955.1 Chaetophractus vellerosus | reverse complement strand
CAGAAACTTTTAGATAATAAATGCCTGTGGCTCTAAGCTGCTAAGTTTGATAATTTATGCAGCAATATAAAATTAATATACAGAGTCAGCCTTAGTATGGCAAGAATCTGATGCTAAATTTAATTATTGTCAAACTAAGTGAGGTTTAGCTAGTTAAGATTTGGTTACTTTTTATACAGTATTAGGACTTCAATAAATATCTTTTTTGAATGAAGGAGAATGATAAAATATCTTTACAGTAATGCCAGTAAGAAAGAAGTGAGACCTGATCATCATATTAATATTATTATAAGTTATTTGATTTAATTTATATTGCCTCTCAGCATCAATCATTCTTTTATCTGTAGGTGCATGGAGGAAGTGAGGATGGGGGGGTGTTGCATTCAAAAATGGCTTTCTTCTGAATCTCAACATCAGAAAAAGAAGAAATGAATTAGCCTCTAGAAATGTACTAATATAATTCTCATTCATATGATAGATGTATCATGCTGTTATGGCTCTTTCTGCTACTTTAGTGTCAATGTTATAAAGAATTCATCGATGAAGCTTCCTACCAGTCATTTTCATAATTATATATAATGGCTACTTTATACACTCATACACACACCCATATTTACTTACTTTATCCCTATGTTATTCAGACATTGAATAGTGCTTAGTAAAATTCTTCTAAAAAACTAACAACTTAAAAATAAAAGATACGTGGATTTGAATGCTCAATGTAGATACTGGCCTACTTTAAAAAATGACACTCCCCATAAAATTAAGACATAATTAAATAATTTCTATAGATACCATTTGTCTTTGATTGCAACTTTACTAAAATGATAGGTAGATGAAGTTAAATACGGTAGCCACTGAAAGAGATTTTTTTAAATTAATGGCTTCATTTGTAGCCTCCAAATAAATTTGCCCAATTGTTTTGTTTCTAGACATATAACGTTTCTGGTGCCATCGCTAGTAAATAAAATAGATCTTACCTATATTCACGTTTTTTAAAAAAATCATCCAGTTTAATTCATTTTCAAGATGGAGATATTAAAACACAGAGAAAGGCTGACCCAAGAACAAGGCAGTGACCATGATAGAAAGGCAATAGAATTCTCTTCTCCTGAGTTTAACTAATGAACATAGACCTCTGGTTTCTTATGCTTTTATCAAAGCTTAGTAACTGAAAGAGTCATACAGCGAGGGCATGCTAGTTATTTTTTACTGTTATATCTTAGAATACAAGGTCCTAGAAATTAGAAATCATAACTTCTATATGCAGTTTCTATACATAACATTGCCTGATACATCATGACTTCCAAGAAAAGGTTAATAAAAGGAAGTCTGAAGCAATAATTTCCCCCAAAAAAGGAAAGAATTTCAAGAAATCATGGTTGTAGAGGAGTAGGAGTATATCAAGTCACTACATCAAAAAATTTTGAAAATGATAGGATATTAATTCATTAATAAATAGCTACAGGACTCATTGAGTGTTTGCTGAATCTGATGCATTACTTTCTGCATTTTGGACAGAGCTAGATAGTCGCCAGTCATTATTCTAAATGTATATCATGAAAGCCAGAATATGCAAATACTGAAATTTGAAAATATTGAAAATTGAAAAATTAACTATAAATCATTGATAATATATGAAATAGTTCATAGTTAGTCAATTTAGCAATTTACAATCTCTCAATGTGTTAAATGTACCATATTAGCTGAAGAAGTAGGAAAACTATGGCAAGCTGGATTAATTTCAGACAATCTAAAATAACCAAATGCAATTCAACTTTAATGTTTATTCACTCTTAAAGTTGAAAGGCAAGAGATTTTAGTTTTTTCACTCATTCCAGAATGCAATAGTATATTTCTAAAGCAAAAAAGTAAAAGTGGATAGAAAAAGGAATGATTTCTTTTTTTTTTTCCCTAATGTAACTTTTGGAATAAAAAAGCAGTTGGAATAACTTAAAATAACATTTGCCTAATGCGAATACTACTATAAAGGGAGACCTGAAACAACCTATTGCAAGGCATACTATGGGACATCAATTAAAAGAGAAAAAGTTTTTTATTGGATAACTTATCAGCTATTACTCAACTTCTACTGGTTGGAATGTTGAACTTTGAAACTATAGAACTGCATGGTTTTCATATTCAGTATGCCTGCATGCATATATGTGTATAGATAATTGCCATGTCTTGTACCAAGGATATGAACTGTGTAAAATTACTGTAGGAAGTTGTAAATGATGTATGAAATGAGAAATCTTTGCCCACTGGCAGTACATAGATAGAACAGAGATAGTGACATGCAACCTCTTCTCTGTCATTTGTCATAGTATTCATCTTATGAAAGGTAGAACATATCAATAAACCTGAGTGTCAAACTTGCATGCTAAACAATACATTTTATTTCTCCTCTTATAGGTCCCACCGCTTTCTTGAAAATCAGTTTAGAAAAACCTTTGTGCCCAAGGTAAATATAAAGAATTTCTATGTGAATAATCTTAATTACCAATCCAAAAACATTAAAGACCTTTGCAAATTAAATGCAGAATTCTAAATAGCGCTGTGTGTTTGCATCCTTATATTCAACATTACTGAGTTTCTAGACTTCCCATCCAAGGTAAATCTTTTGTGAGGACATATATGGAAGCTTTATCTAAAATGTCTAACCTACAATCGTTTAGAAACATCTGAGGATAGGATTGATATTTTCATTTCGCATTCAGATGTTTGAAAAACTTTAGATTTCCCTCTCTCATTGACTAACACAAGCAAATGGAAGCAGGACCTTTCTCCTAAACCAGTTTTAATCTTAAACCCCTTTGGCTGATTTTTCCTCACTCCTGCTGACCAATCCCCAAATCAAATATTTGCTCAAACAAAACTGATGATTAAATTTATGAATATTCAGTGTTGTCTTGTCATAAGATATTCTAGTACCAGGAAAATAAATCTGAGAACAAATATAAAAAGAAAATAGAAAAAAATTTCTCAATTTGGCACATACTTTTAGATTCCAGAATTTGAGTTTAAAAATTAAAATACACATAAAACATGTGCATTGAGGTTATGCCTAAATATAACAAGACTTACCATTTTGGCTACCATGATCAAGTTCCAGAAAGCACATGAGAGCATAAGGCAAAAAAATACTTTGGTCTTAAAGAAGTTGACACCTTACTACGCTAGAACTCAAAATATGAGGTGATACTTTTTCAATTTTACCTGAACTTTATTTTTTAAGTATGGAGAAGGAAATTTAAATATTCATGCAATTGCATCCTTTTCAAATATGAATGTGTTTCTTTATGTGCCAGCTATAATTTTGTTTTTCAAAAGACAAATAAATATTATGTTCTGGCATTTGACACTTTTTGCAATATGCTATTGAAAAATCTGAAAATTATAAAACAAAAATTTCCTTACCAATTTGGTTGATCTCTTCTTGGAAACACGACTAATTTTTCTTTTGCTTGATGGATTAGAAGTGAATTATCTGATTCTATTTCCCATCAGTAGACCACATAGATGAATCCATTTAGTTTTGCATATGAGTCATATAAATATGATAGTATAGTTTTTTTGCTATGAATAAAATCAAAAGAGCACAAGACAAAATGGTATCTTATTTGGTTCATTTTCCAAATAGAATGTAAAAATTATCCCATTATGATAAACACATAAACAGCAGAAATTAACCAAAAAAGTTTTTAAAATATTGACCTAATACTTAGATTATATTTAGAACCTATGCATTTTCACAACCATCTTTGTTATTATTCAGAGATTTTTTGGCCTCATGTTCTCTTTCTCTTTTTTCCATTGTACTTGTCCAATTCTGCTTGATGATGCTTTTGTCACTGAAGTACTACAAACTTAGCTCCCTATTCTTTGCCCCAGTTCTTATTGTTTTCATTAGCTCATCGAAATTTCTTTCTCAGTTCCTCCATTCTACTTCTCTCTAAATATCTATATATGTTGAATGGGAAACTAGCCTATTAGCGAGTGATTGTTCTACAATTCCTTCCTAATGTTATTTTAATTTTTCATTGTTTCTGTGATCTAAAACACAAAAGCTGGGGAAATTCTGAGAGTACCAGTTGGATGGACAATTAGGAAACACTTGATCATGTTTATAAGTCAGATCATTATCCTTGCCATCCATATAGGAGATGCTGTCAAACATTCAAAAATCACATATTTTGTTTCCCAGGACACATAAAACATCTCCACCCTGCCACCCCCAAACTCCGCTACCATAACACTGGCATTAACTCAGGAAAGTAGAAAAATATCTGTAAAGCAAGGTAGAATTTGTGCTTGATCAGAGTCAGTGGGATAAAACTATCAGAGTAATCACTCAGCATGATTATATTTGCACCTAGGTAGGGGTTAATAATTCAAAAATGGTTGTAGGAGTCTTATCAGATTATAATTTTTTATTTCTCTTCAAATATATAAACATATAAAATATACTCCTAGGACTTCATTCAATTCATAATGCATCCACATGGATCTCTAGATCAGAGAATTCCTCTCCTACGAAGCCTTCAAGTAGACTTAAGTTGATCCAACCCAGTTGAAATATTTGAACCTCCTAAGTGAGGATGAGACTTAAATAGAAGTCAAAATGCACCATAGTTTTTCCTTGAATCAAAAATTCCATCAACAATAATATTCTTTTAATGAAAATTTTGAGGGCTATCTTTGGTTAATCAGAGGAACCAGAAAACATTTGTCAGGTTGTTTTGTTGTTTCAAAACACATTTCTTTTCTCCCTTCCCAGCTCCCATTTTCTTCTAGGAGCTACACTTCCTGTTAATCATTTCCGCCCCCCACATCCCAAAACTGTTCTGTAAATATTTACTCTATTAGTATCTAAAATATGACACCAGAGTTAGCTTGCAACAGGAGAGATACATTTGTTAGCAGTAAAGCTAAATAAATGAAGGGCATGACACACGAGTACAAATAGAGCTTGCCCACACTTCTTTTAAACAACAAACTTTAATGTTGAGGAACTCTGCTTTTGTTAAATTTGGTTATGTGTGATTTCTAAGATTGGAAAAGCAGAACCTTTAATTTTTAGGATGTACTGTTTCATGAAAATTCATATTTTTCTGTAAATACTACCCCATTAAGCAGAAGATAATCAGAGATTCCATGGCATTTTATTTCATGATTCACACTTTTGCTTAATCCTCATACTTAAAGGTAATTCAAATGTATTCATGGACCACTTAATTTAACCAATTTTGTTATAAGCCTGAAGTCCATTATTCCTATCTACTGAGAATGTTAACCTGGTTAAAAAATAGTCACATTTGTCACGAAGACATCATGAACACTTTTTTCAAGTTTTATAAATACTGATATCATTACACTATTCATAGAAAATCATGAAATAGCCCTATCTTGGGCATATTGGCTATTGGAAAAATGAAATTTTTTCTGGCCGCCAAATGGTGGGTAGCTTTAGTCTTTTGAAATAAGGGTATATAGCACTCTTTTATGAACAGTTAACTTCTTTCTTTGTTTTCTTCCTAGTGAATTTCTCTGAATAAGTCTCAAAATTGTTATAATTTATTTAACTTTTGTTTTTTAAGCGTGTACAAGACAAAATGTTAACTCGTTTACCTACTCAGTTAAAATTCATGTAAAGCATAAGCTTCCTTCATTTTGGAACCATTCTAGAAAGCTGAGCTAACAACTTACATTTCACAATATGAATATCTGCATCATATGCATACTGCACCAAGACCATGCAAAACTGAATTTAGGTCTCAAAACATTATCTTTTTGTAGTATTCCTTGCATTATATGCTATGTTCTGGTAGCCTTAATTTTGGTGAAACTATGAAAAATAAACTTATCACAAAAGGAAGAATAATGAATGACAAAAAAAACATTGAAGCATAATTCTCAAATACTATAATAAAAAATTTCATTGTAATTAGAATAAAAACTTTACCACTGATCCAAAATATGTTTGTTGGATTTAAGATTATAGATGCATGTGATAATCAGGGTAGGCTAAACATTTGCTATATTAGAAACCATGCATGTATCCCCTGTATGGGAAAAGACTATAACTTTGGATATCTTTGGTCAACCTTAAGAGATATAGCAGGGGGGCGGATGTGGCTTGGGTGGTTTGGTGTCCGTCTCCCACATGGAGGGACCTGGGTTCAATCCCTGGGACCTCCCAGTAAAAATTTTAAAAAAAGAAAAATGTAGAGGGTTCATGGGCCGCCAGGCCCTGCGAACCATACAGCAAGATGATGATGTAACAGGAGAGTGACACAAGGGAGAACCAAGATGAGACGCACCGAAAAACTAGGAACTGAGGTGACGCAGGCAGTGAGACACCTCTTTCCCACATCGGAGGTTCTGAGGATCAAATCCTAGGGAAGACAAGAGGAGAAGGATGAGAAGAGAAGGCTGGAAATGTACACAGAGTTGCCCAGGGAATGGACACAAAAACAGCAAAAACGGGGGAGGGGGTAAAAATAGATGAAAGTAAATAAATAAATAAATAAATCCTTAAAAAATGTATAGGGCAGGAAGATATGGACTAGGGTTGGTAGTAATACTTTGATGATGCTCTTTCATGGTTTGTTAACAAATGTTTCACAACAATGCAGGGTGTTTGTGGGAGGGTGATGTGTGGGAGCCCTGTGTGATGTCATGCATGATTGTTTTGTAAGTTCCCGATGTTTACTGAACACTTATAGTTTGTGTATGTGCATGTGTGAATGATATTCTTCAATAAATTATTTTTAAAAAAAGATGTTAGATGCAGATTTGATATACATATAGTCTTATGCAGTGAATGATTCATTTCTGTATAAAATTGAGCTGTAATTAAATTAGTGAATTAGTGAATTGCATATACTGATACAGAGTAAGCACTCAGTAAATGCTCAATAAGAATTATTATTTCAAAGTATGTACAAGCCTTCTCTGCTCCCCCATTTCTAACTATCAAAATATTGTGTTTTCCTATAAGCCAACTCAAATGCCACAACCTGCAGGAAACTCCCCTCATGTCAGTGTGATTATTGATCTTGGATAGAATTTTGCTTAAAATTCTCATTGTTGGAGGCTGATGTGACTCAAGCGATTGGGCTCCCAACTACCATGTAGGAGGTCTCCGGTTCTATTCCCAGGGCCTCCTGGTGAAGGCAAAAGTGGGCCCATGCAGAGAGCTTGTGTGCGTGGAGAGCTGACCAATAAGATGACACAATGAGAAACAGACACAGAGGAAGGAGACAATGAGAGACACAACAAACCAGGGAGATAATGAGGTGGCTCAAAGGATTGAGCGCCTCTCCCATGTCGGAGGGTCCTAGGATCTATTCTTGGTGCCTCCTAAAGAAAAGATGAGAAGACAAGCAGACACAGAGGAACATAAGTGAGTGGACACAGAGAACAGACAGAGAGCGCAAGCAGCAAGCGGGGGCGGGGGGGAGGATAAATAAAATAAATCTTAAAAAAAGAAATCTCATTGTTTTATTACTAGCCTTGGCAGTTTGACACTGGGTGGATCCTAGAAAATCCTTTTCTTAAAGCTAATCCATTCCTGTGCATGTAAACTTATTGTAGGTGGGAGCTTTTGATTAAATTACTTCAGTTAAGGGCCTTTGATTAGATTGTGTGACCCAGGTTGAGTCTTAATCTTCTTACTGGAGTCCTTTAAAAATGGAGGGGGAAAAAGCCACAACCCAGAAAAAAGTCGTAGAAACAGAGAGAAGCCTACAGAAGTTGAAATCAATGAGGTAGAGGGAAAAGCCACAAGAGGAACAGCCCAAAGCGGAAGCAACAAGGTCCAGAGGAGAGGGGAGAGATGAGCAGACACCACCATGCGCCTGATTGTCCACTGTTGAACTAGGGAAGAAAGTGAGCCTGGAAGAGAAGGCAGAGACTGGAAGAGCCACCATTGTGCCTTGCCAAGTGGCAGGAGTCCAGGATCACCAGCAGCCGAAATTCACTCAAACAGCATTTTTGATGATGCCTTGTGTATTAGTCAGGCAAAAGGGTGCTGATACAAAGTACCAGAACTCTATTGGCCTTTATAAAGGGTATTTATTTGGGGTAGAAGCTCACAGTCACAAGAACCTAAAGAGTCCAACACAAGGTACCATAAGAGGTACTTTCTCACCCAGAGTCTGTTGCCATGTGTTAATGCAAGATGGCGGGCGATGACTGTGAAGGTTTAGCCTTCCTACTTCCTCTTAATGCTCCATGGTCCCAGCTTCTTCCGCTCTCATCTGTAGGCTAGCATAAGGCTCATCTCTTTTCCTGGGGCTTGTTTCTTTCTGAGCTCAGCTGCTCAGTTCTTTTCACAAGGTCAGCTGTAAATTATCAGGTGAATGTCTCATCTCTCCCCAGAGCTCCAGTGTGAAAACCAAGTTCTCTCCTTTGTGTTCTTCTCTGTGTTTCTACCTCCATGTGAGAGTCCACTTGATCAGCCCACTGAGGGGGTGGGGACTCAATGCTGAATTGCACTCTAATGACATGGTTGAATCAAAACTCTAATCTTAACATAATTTAATCAGACTTCTCAGCTGAATCTATTACAATCAAAGGGTATAACACCCAGAGGAACAGACCAGTTTACAAACATGATCTATATCTTTTTTGGAATTCATAAATAATATCAAACTGCCACACCTTGAAATTACATTTTCACAGCCTCAGAACTGTAAGCTTTTAACCTAATAAATTCCCAATACAAAAGCCAGTCCATTTCTGGTATTTTTGTATTACCAGCCTTTGGTAAACTCAAACACTAGCTCTGCCTTGTGTTTTCATAATGTATAATGTACTTTCTCTCTCCTCTCTTTCCCAGTTGCTCTGTAGGCAACCTGAGGGCAGTCTCCTATATATCTATGTTTGTATCCTCCACAGCAACTGGCACTGAGCTTTGCATGCTGTGATAGTTTGAAATTCTTTTATGAATCCCCCCTCCATAAAAGCTTATGTTTTTGAACTCATCCATTCCTGTGGGTGTGAGACCCTTTCGAGTGGACTACATCAGTGAAGTGTCACTCAGGTTGAGTCTCCACCCTCTTGTTGGGTCCTCTTGCTGGGTATCTCTGTCCCAGAGAGAAAGAGGCAGAGAGGAGAAGGTAGCCACCATATTATATTGATCCTTTTATGTGAGAGAGAGGACTGCAGAAAAACAGAAGCCCCGGGAAGCTCAAGGAGCTGAGGCCAGGGAGAGATAAGCCATATGACTCATAGCTTCCAGTTGATCTCAGGAAGAATGCCGAGCAGCTGAGACTGGTAGAGGAGGCCTGGAAGGAGACAAGCCCTATGCCTGGTTGCCCAATGCTGAGCTGTGGGGGATGGTAGATTCTAGAGGGGGAGGCACAAAACTCAGCAGAGATCTTGCTTCACCACGTGGCCAGACAACAGGATCAACAGCAGCTGACTTTGGTGAGAAAGCATCTCTGATGGTGCCTTGATTTGGATATTTCACGGTCTTGGAACTGTAAGCTGTTACCTCAAATAAATCCCCTTTATAAAAGCCAACCCATTTCTGGTTCTTTGCATCTGCAGCCCTTCGGAAAACTAAAACAAGTACCTTCAGGGTTCCATGTATGCTTGAGAAATCCATCAAGTGGACTTCAATATTTATTCAATGAAATACTCAGGCAGGAAACAGGAGAATTAAATGGATCTTAAGCTCACTTTAGTAAACAGATACAAAACTCAATTTAATTGGTCAAGTATTCAGTTCATTGAGAAAGATCTTTGAACCTAACTCATAATTTTCCTTACTTTTGCAGACTATATTGATATGGAACAGAAGCTATTTTTTCCCACCAAGAGCACCATATAGAACACTCTGAGTTATTTTAATGCTTTCAAATCAAATCACCCTTTATAGTGTCAATACTAGGGTTACTAGTGAAGTATATTAGAGAGTATTGTATACCACAGTGTAAGTATAATATAGTATAGTATGATGTATACATTTTAAGGTCCACACTTGTTTTTTACTATTAACATAGAAATGTATCGCTCATTTTGCCTCTTTTTTTCATTTCCAATTTTTTCCCATTGCTTTTCAATTTATCCATTCTCATCAATCCTTAACAAATTAGTGTTAGTCCCTAACAAACTTCCCCCTACTATTTTTTTCCTCCATTTTACCATTAAACCTACAGTCCATGGCCTATTGATTTGTCTTTGGAATGATTTAAGGAATCAGAGTCAACCATTTATTTATTCAACAAATATTTTTAACATTCTGCTGGATATTCTCTTTGTCCCTCCAGATCCAATTTCCATCCTTTCCTACATTTTCATTGCCACAAGAGGCTGTGCTTTATAGTCTGCTTCAATAGGGCTCCCATCTCTCTGTCTTATAATAGGGTTTGTCTAATGGTCCTGGCATGAGGCAAGAGTTTGTGGTTGCTTCTTACTTTATTTAAGGCCACAGCTTCCATATTATGGCTGTTTCCCACAGTTAGGACTCTTTCTGAGTTCTGGTAATTCCTTGTCCCCCTTGCTCCTTCTGGCCTAGACATGGTAAAACTTTCCTCTTTGTTGGTTTCTCTTAACCCTGCCCACACCTTGTAAATAAATTCTTCACAAACTCTCAACCATCCCATTTCATGTGCCATCTATTTTCTGCTAGATTAAATCTCCTTCTGAGTGTCTGAATTCATGCAGAGTCTTTTCCATATATATTTTTCAATCTTATGAATAAGTTGATAATTACAATCCATATTTTAGGCATAAAGAACAAGGAGTCAGCAGGTCTAATAAACTTGCCCAGACACTCAGCTAAATACATGGAATAGATAAAAATGGAATCACAGTCTCCTGCCCAAAGGCGAGTACTCCCTCTCTTACTGTTCCATTTTCTCCTACTCTTTCCTAACCGGCTTCTCCTTGGTAACATCCGTCAGTGATCATTTATTAAGAGCCTACAGCACATTGTTATGTATTGAAATGCACATACGTACATAGCAACAACAGATGTGCACCTGACTAGTAATCATTTTGGCTAGGAATCTCTGGTTTTGACACACTAGTAAGGGGTCCCACATTTCTCTATGTTAATATCAACACTGAATTCAAGGACTGCCTCCAGAACATTCTAGCTTGCCTTGAAAGTCTTTTAATAGGTGTTTGCAAGCATCAGAATTAGAAATCCTTCTGCATATCCTTGAGTGATATAGAAAATAAACATTCTGAATAGATGACTGGATGAACAGACAGGCAGACTGATTAACTGCAGAATAATAACAGATCTGGGGAGATAAGGATTGGGGACAACTGACCTACATCCAGATACTAACCATGGAGAGAACACCCCAATTATCTAAAACTCACCCAGTCCATTAAGTGATGGTAAAAAGCAGGTAGAATCTAATGAGGGAATGTAGGTTCTGGAGTCAACTAGGGCTGGGGAGAGCAACTGAAATATTGTTGATATATAGCAGAAGTGCTAGTGCTAGTTCTGAGGGTATGTGAAGTAGAAGGATTATTAAAAGTTATGAGGGATTCCAGAATAGCATCCTCTCTTCAGGTCTGCCATGGGTGTAAAATAAACAATATATGTAAAACATGTCACCCAGTGCCTGGGACAAAGTACATGTGTGGTTTAATCAATGATATGGAGAAAGATACTAATAATCCTGCTTCTGATAAGATGGACTTAGAGTGTGGGTGGGGCCCAAGATATAAGGCAGTGGATGCTGGGGACCTTAAGCGGAATAAAAAGTAAATTGGGGGAAGTGGATGTGGCTCAAGCGATTGGGCTCCCACCTACCACATGGAAGGTCCCTGGTTCAGTTCCTGGTGCCTCCTAGAGATGATGGTGAGCTGGCGCAACAGGCAGGCGCGGCAAGGTGCCACAACAAGATGATGCAACAAGAGACACAAGAAGAGAAAAAAACAAAATAAATTGGGAATCAAGGCATGAGTTGATACCCTGACTCAAATATAAGCATCCGCCTTACAAACACCAAGGCCCAACTCAAAATTGCAAGAGAAAGGTGCCTGCCAACAAACCTTCCACAGGCCTTTCTCCACAGACACATTGCTTCCCTCTAACTATTCAAAGCCCTACATTTATGGCACTGACTAGACTGTTTTTCCCACAACTGATTTGTGATCCAGAATTAATATTCTTTCCCACCTTCCCACCCCCAATCAACACTCGCATTTTGAAATCTCAGGTGTTGTGAAATCTGATGTCATGAGACGAAACATGATAAACATCCTCTCCTCAAGATATTGTTAACCTGAAGAAGCTTTAATTGGCTAAATAATTTAATGTTTTTTGGAGAACTACTCCCATGAATTGTAGAAACATTCATTCATAATTATTAGCAACACAGGGAAGATAAATTTTGGTATGTCTGTAGAGGGCTGCTGCTTCCTACTGCCTTATGAGAGGAAAAGGGAGGATACAGAAGTTTTGGGAATTACGTTTCCATTCATGCCTGTGCAGGAAGTAGAACATGCAATTGGGTTCAAATAAACTATTAAGTTATTCATAATTATTTAGGGTATTCAGTTTTTACATTTAATGTAATTTACAATTTAAAATAATCTAACTGGATTTTTTAAAAGCAAAACAGAAATCATTGGTAAAATTAATTGAGAAAAGTAGAGGCAAAAGTATTTTAAAATATGTAAATAAGTATGTAATGAGCATGTGCTAACAAATAAAACATTAAAATTACTTATGACTAAAGCAATGCTATTAAAGTACTGTGTTACTGACTTATAGACAGATGTATAAGCTAAGAAAATTTTTAAAAATGAAAAATAACTGGTACATACATAGACTATATATGTATGTCCGTGTGTGTATAGATAAACAGATATATAATTAAAGGAAGCATAATAATATATGTGAATAAATGGTATGGGGGCCATTTATTAGTATTTGAAAAATGTTATGCAGGCCAATAAAATATACAGTACTTCTTAATGCTAATTTTAAGTTTTCAATTAAAAAACCACAAGGAAATTATTTTAAAAATTACAAAATTATCAAAGATTATAATATATATTGAAGACTGGAGAGCTAAAACTTTTCAGATTTGAAATTATAGACAAAAATCACAAAGAAAAATATTGAAAATTTGGCCATTTAAAACTGCTGAAAAATTAACAATGTAATAGGAGGATATTTGCAACAGATATTTTATATGAAGAATTCCATATAGGAAACATGGACAAAAGTCATTTATAAAATTCAGATGAAAGGGAATGAATTAGGAAACAAATAGGGAAAAATAATCATGCCAGTATATACTTATTTTATTAGGCAAAAAATTTTTCTTTTATTTAGAGTCAGTGCTAGTATTACTGAAATTCTTGGTGTCCACTTAAGTTGATAATTGAAATAGCTTTCAAAACTATAAAAGTATTTATTCTCTTTGATCCAAAAACCAAATTTCTTAAAACTTTAGGCATATAGATATTCATTACAGCCTCAATTACTAAAACATATTTTTAAAAATAAAAACACTTTGGTTTCTCTGACTCTAAGATAACTTTCAGAGAAAACAATTTTTAAAAGCAAAGAAAATAAAAAAGAAAGTAGTAATAATCAATAATCCCACCATCCGGAATTATGCACAAAGTTATTATAATATTTCCATTCTTGATATTTTCCTACATATAAAAATTTTTATAATGTTGTGCTTACAATGTATTAATACATGTGTTTATGATACAGTTTTTTGCTTTACTTTTTCATTTAATACAGTCCTGAGCACTTACAATCCAGTTAAAATAATTTTAGTGGTATATAATTGCATATTGTATATTCGTGCCATGATTTATTTCACCATTTTTTATTATTGGACATTGAGGTTATCTCCAATTTTTCATTACTTAAATAATAATGCACCCTATAATAGCAAAAAATTAGAATAATCTGAAAGTTTAATAGTGCAATGATTAAAGTAGAATACCTCCATCCATAAAAATTAGTAAAAACTCTGCAGTAAAATGAAATATGATACAATGTCCTTCCATCAAATCACAACTCAGGATTTAGCTCTTCTAAGAAACTTTGCCTGGTACTTTACATGAGGGAGATGTTATCTCACTCCCATTTAATATATATAATTTCTGGGTTTGTCTATGCTCTGAACCTCCAGTTTTACAGTGCTTATCTTTTTCATGCACCCTGTAGGCAGCCAGGATATGTTAATAAAATAGTGAGTAAAATCTGCCAATGAAAAGACTAAATAAGATTAACAAAACTGTTCCTTTTCTCTGTCTCTTTTTCTTCCAATTGTTTTCTTTTCTCTTTTAGTATTAGGCAGACATACTATTATATTGGCTTTATGGATTAGGAACAAACGATTTTCAAAAGCTTTGGAAATGATACCACCTTAATTTTATCATGAGGTTACATTCAGGGAGCAACAGTTCGATGTGAGGAAGTCAACGCCATAGATTTATCCAGCTCCTATTTGCCTTGGCATACAGAATATCAGAGTTAAGTTCAAGAACCAGCAATTCTGTAAGACGACACCTGTGAAAAACATGGCAGTCAGGCACATTTTCATCATTAATACCAAATCAGAATAGAAAATAATACCTAACACCTCTCTTGAAGGTAAAGAAAATTTACTAAATACAGTTTATAGATTATGAGAATTGGGTTTCATTTCAACAATAATAATCTGGTGTGAATTTTCTTTTTGTCTCTAGCAGGAGTGATGACGTACAAGGTCAAGTAAGATGGAAAGTCTAAATTCATTTTTCATCTAATTCATTTCATTCACAAATGAATATGGAAGATTTAGGAATGCTCATTCTCTCTCCTTTTGTTTTTTGTTTGTTTGTTTGTTTGTTTTTTTGCTTTTGTTTTTGTTTTTGTCAAAGTGTCCAGCAGGATGGCCATACTGTACCCTATACAGCTACCTTTAGCCACTGCCCAAATAATTCTGAACAGCCTGGCTTATTTGGACTGTGCACATAGTCTGTCAAAGTATCTATACCTTGCTTGTAACTGTCAACAGAAAGGGCGTCTTATGGTCACACACGAGGGCACAAGTCACCCAAGTCAAAAGACCAGCGAGAGATGGAATAGTTGTTATTCCTGTCAGTATTTAAAGGGAAAGATCTTCACCTTTCTTTTACTATAAAATTACATATCTCCCTTGCACTGCCCAGCAGGCTTTGAAAGCAGAAAACTTAAAAATAAAAGAATGGAGAAAACATCATAAATATTACTTCTGTTGAGTTGATTTTGCAATTTGTAAACTATTTCACTGTTTACATGACTGTTTTATATGAGACTTGCATGTCAGTTTATGCAGGTACATAATTGTTCCTTTAGGGAAATGGTATCTTCACTTAAGAGTGAGAAAGAAAAACAGTCTTTCTCTAATGACAACTGGATAAAAGAGGACTTTTTTGTTGGACATGCATACACATACACACGTGCATACAGACACAATAGTGACAGGAGCACAGCCTACAAATGCTTGAAAAACACATGACATTCTCAACAGTCCACAACATGAAATGCCTGGCTTTCTACTTGCAAATTTGTTTTTTGGAGTTAATTTTCCTTTACTGCTCTTACATCCTAATTTTGGTTACTAACTATTCCACTAGAGTGTACATTTTTTAAAGATAGCAATAGTATCTCACTCACAATTGTAGCCACAGCATGCAGCTTAGAACTTTGGAATCCATTCCCATTTATGAAAAGAAAATACTATTTCCTTTAAAATTTTGTTCATATATCATTGCTTCCACATATAAAACCAAGGTTGCTGAATTTTAATGTTTATAAATTCAAGCTTATATAATCATAATCTTCTAAATTGTTTTTCTGTTTTAACGATTTCCCTCTCAGATTTGTCTACTTTGATTTTAAGAGAATTCTCAAAATAAAATGCTTTCTGAACTTCATAAATAGCAAACCAATATATACCTAGAGCAGCAGTTCTTAGCAAGGGGTCTGTGAGCTTGAATTTAAATTCAAAAGAACATTATTCTTGTGGGGACGTGTTGGTGTGGGTATGATATATTTATTAAATAATACACAGTATAGTGTGGACTTAGTATGGGGTCTGTGGTTTTCACCTGACTGGCAAAAGGGTCCATGGAAAAAGAAAAAGTTAAGAACCCCTGACCTAGAGCCATCAAAAGCTACTATACTATAATTAGCCCTAAGCTCATTAGTTATATGTCACAGAGACTTAAATCTTCAATTTGTTCATATGCTGGTGGAGCCCTGAATCTCAGCAGAGTTGCAACAACTACTCTCCAGTTCATTAGACTCGCCCAGGATAACTAACAAAAGGATGATGATGGACAATGCCCATCCCAAATAAAACCAGAGAGCATCCACAACTGCAAGCGAGACGGTTTCAGTCATCTGCCCTATGGGATCAAAGCACCCTCTCAATCAGAAACAGAGTGGGCATCACCATGCCAAAATCCTCAAGATTGAAGAATGAACAAACATAAGGGAGGAATGCAACTATGGACTAAAGTAGACATTATTATTCTAGTAATGGAAGAACTTGTAACATCGTTATAAAGGCAGTGGCCACCAGAGGTTCTGAGGGGAGGGAAAGGGGAAAATAGGTATAACATGGGGGCATTCTGGGAACATTGGAATTGTCCTGCCTGACATTGCAATGATGGATACAGGCTATTATACATTTAATCAAAACCTATAAAATTGTATGGTACAAAGTATAAACTATAATGTAAACTATAGCCCAGGGTTAGTAACAATACTTCAATATGTGTTCATCAATTGCAACAAATGCACTTCACTAATGAAAGACGTTGTTAATGGGGGAAACTATGGGCAGGAGAGGGAGTGGGGTATATGGAAATCCCCTATATTTTTGATGTAACATTTATGTAATCTAAAGCTTCTGTAAAAATAAGATAAATTAATAAAATAAAAAGCTACTATAAGTTAAACATGATAGGTAATATTTACTGAGCTCTATGCTTTTTCACAGAAGATCTAAAAACCATCTCTTGAGATAAG
This sequence comes from Chaetophractus vellerosus, assembly GCA_004027955.1. Taxonomy (NCBI): domain Eukaryota; kingdom Metazoa; phylum Chordata; class Mammalia; order Cingulata; family Chlamyphoridae; genus Chaetophractus; species Chaetophractus vellerosus. Next base: position 1,081 of record PVKH010010763.1, on the reverse strand, counting down.
TATCCTCCTCTTTATTATCACCCCCATTTTATAGAAAAGGAAATCCAGGTCTGAAGAGGTTAATAACTCGTCCAGGGTCACAACACCATGTTAACTGAAGCTAGAATTTTTGAGTCCTCATTTCGATGACTTCAAAGTGTCTACTCTTAAATACTTTATTCTATTATTTGCTTAATAATAATTGCATGCCTCTCTGACCTGTTTTCTCCATTATAGATGCTAGCAAAATCCATTTGATAGGGGACAAAAACACCAAAGTTATTTTCAGCTTAAGAAATCTGAATGATCAATGTTGGACTCAATTGCCAATAGCCCCTCTAAATGAGGTTTTAATCAAAGTAGATATTTATTTATTTATTTAATGCACCCTTATTGAGCTCCTGGTATTTGTAAAGCATTCTCTATACATAAGTAAATTCCATAATTGTTTTAATGAAGCAAAATGTTTATATTACCTCAATAGTATATAATAAGATTTGGTTTGGTGATTGTGGACAATTTTCACATAACTGGCAACTCTTACATGTAAATAAAACAAGCAATTCTTAGTGCAAATCTTTTTAAATAAAAATGGATACAACAGAAATAATAGAAAGCAATCACTAATGAGAGGATAGAAAGCTGTGCACTGAATCCTATCTATAGATTTTTTTTAAATGATAAATTCTCACATAGTATTATAGGTTTATACTTGATCTCATACAATGGCATGTAAATGCAACAACCACAACTACAGAATTTAGATAATCTTGGGAAGGAGTACATCATCAATAACTCCTATTAATGTTATAGAAACATGTAATTCAATCCACGTGGAAGACTGAGGTTTTACTAAATTTATGAATCTTGTAACCCATAGGTAGTTTTATGTCACTGAGCATGATGGAGAGGCAGATACTATAACATGACAAAGAACTCAAGATTAAATCTGCCACACCCAGTGTTCTGAAATTTGTACCCCAGCTGTGTATCAGCTCAAGACACATTTACCCTTCTTCAGAACTGAATAGCCAGACAAAGTCAACAGCCTTTAGCCAGCTTGTTTACCCCTACTAGCTAGGAGAAACCATTGGTAAAATAT
>PVKH010010762.1:0-18099 GCA_004027955.1 Chaetophractus vellerosus | reverse complement strand
ATTTTCCTTAATTTATATATAAAAACACTGTTGCTGCTGTTGTTTTTTTAAAAAAATCTTTTTATCAAACTTGAGACTTTCAATGTTTCATTGGGTTATAATTGTTTATTTCCCTGTTTCTCTATTTGAGAATGAATAGGTGATTTTATCTTATGTAGCTTGTACAATGAAATTCCACAGATGAGTAATTAGTCCTCTCCTGCAGCTACTTATTTTAAGAAGTGTTAATCATAACTAAAGAGTTCTGGCTTCATTTCCATAAGCCATTCACTCTAAATATTTAAATATAAAAGTGAATGCATAAGGCATATACCATTAAACCCTTTTGATAAGAAACTGAGCACAACAAAGATTGGGTATGACAATCATTATAGCGCAACGTTTTTATGTGTTTATTCTTTTGTGAATAAAGATTTTAACCAAACTATTCTTATTAAATTGTCTTCTCAAGCATTAGTTTTCTGAATTTTCTCTTTGGCCACTAGAGGACTCTCATACCTATCTTAAGAGCCTTCTGGCTTTTGGTAGCATTATACTGTGTTTGGGGGAATATATCCATCAATTATCCATCTTTTTATGAATCAATTCATTGATTCATTCAGCATTTATTCATCACCTTCTATGTACTAGTCATAGTGCTACATTAAAAGGAGGAGGGAGCTATGAATTCCATATCACTGCCCAATTTCCTCATCTTTCCCTGTATGTTAGGCTCTTGACCCTCTATCTCCTCTGGTTCTGTAGGTATTTTTTATCCTTTCTCTGAATCTTCATCTTTTGCATCTCTTCATTGTTTTCCCCCATTAGCATTTTTAACTTGCTAATAAATCTGCTATCCTAAAATCTTTCTTCACTCGGCAGTCTTACGGCCCTCTGGCAGATGGGTTCTTAGATGGATTATCACTTGTTCCACTCTCACCCTACATTCACTCCTCTTCCTGTAGTTGGACTTCCTGGACTCCCTTGAAACTGCTCTAGCAAAACAGTTCCATCCTTGATGCTTTCTCTTTTTCTCCCCACATCTATACAACTACTGAGTCCTGCGCTCCTACTTCCATGATAGTTGCAGAAGAACACCCCCTTCTTCCTTGCCTCAACTTTGTTCTGACCTTAATAATTTCTCGTGTAAATTACACCCAAAATTTCTTAATTGGCCTCGGTGACATTAGTCTTGCTCCCCTTCAGTGAATTCTCTAGCCTCCTGCCACAGCGCTCTTACTAAAGCATAAATCTGAATGTCGCCACCCTTCCATTGTTTTCCAAAACCTTCAGGAAAATACCAAATTCCTCAGCTTTCTATATTATTTAAAGTGATAAAATTCTGCATCTGTTTAGTTAGAACGGATTATTTATTGATGCAAACGATAATTCTTTTATGAGTCTGAGTGCTTTTTTTTTAAATTAGAGAAGTTGTAGGTTTACAGGAAAAGCATGCTGAAAATACATAGTTCCCATATACTACTCCCATTATTAACACCTTGCATTAATGTGGTACATGTGTTACAATCAATGTTGTACTATCCATCACCAAAACTTTCCATCACCCCAAATAGAAACTCTGTACAATTTAAGCATAAACTCTCCATTCCCTACCCCCACCCCAGCCCCTGTAATGGAGTTCAAGTTAAGTTTATCTCTAAGTCAGTCATAATCAAGTAAAATGCCACAAGGCCTCTGCTGACTTCTCTGTTGCATTCCCCTCCACCACTCCCTTCTGCTCAAGAGGTCAGCCACACCAAACTTCAAGCATTTCCCTGTTCCTTTGATTCCCATTGATTTTTCAACCCACTCCTTTACTCTGTGTTGAATTTTAGTATTTGTATATTTGGAAATGGCTTTATTTCACCCTCACTTTTGAATCAAAACTTATTTGGGAATAGAATTTTAGCCTGACACTTACTTTTCCTCACTATTTTGAAGATAAGATTCTAATGTTTTCTAGCAGAAACCATACTCTGCTGTTAATCCAGTTGTTATGCTTTATAAATAATCGATTTTTCCTTTAACTAGGCTTTTTAATTTTCACTTTTGTCCTTATTGCTTTGTAGTTTTATTCATATACACAGTTGTAATTTGGTTTGTGTTTTCCTTGTTAGGACACAGTATGACTTTTAAAGCTGAAGAACCCCAGTCATTTTATTCTGGAAAAATCTGAACTTTTCCCTTTCTCCAATTCTTTCTATTCTTTCCTCCTTCTATCCTAAATAAACATATATAGAAGTTGATCACTTTATCCTACCTATCTCTTTACTTCTCATTCCATGTTTTCATCTCTGTATTGCCTATTCTGATACATCCTGAGATAGTAGCTCAAATCTATCTTCCAATCCACTATTTTTTTCCTCAGCTATTTTTATTCTATTGCTTAAACGTACTTCTTCCAAGAAACTTCCTGAAACTTAAATATGAATTGTTTTTTCTTTTTCCCACTCTGGTCACCCTAGCTCCAAATATAAAGCATGTACTGTATTGTAATTGTCTGCTTACATCTAACTCTCCCATTTTTTTTTAAAGATTTATTTATTTTATTACATATCTCCCCTTCCCCGATGCGCCGAGAGTGGACACTGCGCAGGCGCGGCTTTCCCCACTTGTGGGTGGTCTCTGCGTCTATTCACGGCAGGCTTTCAGTTCGCGGGTGGCTGGCTGCGCTCCATCCGCGGGCGACCTGCCCTGCCCGTGGCGGCTCTTGCCATGTCCGTGGCAGCTTCTTGTCCTGCCCTCGGCGGCTCCGGCCCGCCCATGGCGGCTTGCCATTCTCAAGGCGGTCTGCCCGCTAGGAGAGGTCCCCGGGAATTGAACCCGGGGCCTCCCATGTGGTATGCCGACGCCCTATCCACTGGGCTATCGAGCCGGCCCCTAACTCTCCCATTTTAAGCTCTATGTTTTTTGAGCTCATGACTATGTCTTGTCTTTATACCCCCTGAACTTAATAACATTCCTAGAACATAATGAGCAATTTGTAGACATTGGATGAATGAAAGAGTAAATGGTCAACGTAGTGTCCTCACCTTAACCCTCAATATGAATTCCTATCAAGCACTTTTGATACTGCATTCACACTCTATATTTACTTACATAGCTTCCCCAATAAAGTCTGTGAGGGCAAGGACAATATTTTGTGCACTATTATATCCCCAGCACTTCATTCATAATAATTAATAAAAAATATCTGTGCTTTGTTTATAATGTGCCTCTCATTATCTTGAAGAAAACCCAAAGAAGTGGTCTATGATCTGAACACATTTTCAGTATTATTAGGGTTGAGGGGTCATTGAAGGATCTCTATTTAAAAGCATGATCCGGGGCCAGCTGTAGCCCAATTGGTAGGGTGCCAGTTTACCACATGGGAGGCCCCGGGTTCGGTTCCCAGGGCCTCCTCAAGCAGGCAGACCACCTTGAGAAGGCAAGCCGCCAAGGGCAGGGCAAGCTGCCTCGGGCAGGGCAGGCCCCCGTGAGCAGGCAGGCTGCCGCGCAGTGAGCTGACTCGGCGGGTCGCTGCAGCCGGGGGAGACAAGCAGACACAGAAGAACGCAAAAATGAACACAGCAAGAACAAGCAGAAAGGGGGGGATATGTAATAAAAATAAAAAAATAAATCTAAAAGCATGATCCTCTCATAACTCTCCTCTGACTGCCGATGGGTAGGTCCCAGTTTTATATTTGACCAATTCTTCCCATTCCAGTGTATTGACTTTTTGACTCTCAATTCTAGATACCTGAGATATATTATTTTTAACTAAAAAGAGAAATTGCAAAAGAGGAATAATATGATATCATTGGGAGACAATGCTTCTTCCTAAACCTCCAAAGATTTCTTCTACATGGAAGGATTTTCACTAGGATGATACTCCTGGGCTTTTCCACCCACTCATCACACATTCCTCTACCCCCATCCCAATTGCTCCATCTCACACCCATCCACAATAGGAAACAAATATTACTGGAAATTTTCGAAAGAGAAACTGCAAGGATAGCCCAGCTCCTTCCCCTTTTAATTTGGGGAGTGGAAATTCTGCCCTCCTCCTCCAGGGACTCCGTCTGCTTATGATGGGAGAGATGTGCCATGGTCTAGTGCTGCTTTGTAGGTGCATCTGTCTAATTTGGGGGTTCAGTATTAAGTAACTTTTGCCTACAGATCTAAGCATGTACTTTCAACTAGTCATTTCATTAATAAAGGCAATAGTTTGTCCTCCATCTACTGAAACTTAGTTTTATTTATCAGTTAGTTTAGACATGGACTAAGCAAAAGGAGAGCTACTTAATGGGTGACCCCTGAAAGATCCCAACATGTTCCCTCAGAAGGTAATGGTCCTTGTTATGGTGACCCAAAGCACACTTTTCTGCCACTACCACAAAATAGAAACAGACTTATTCATTCATTGACTCAACACCTATCTATTGAGCACTTATAAAATGCCAGACCTTGAGAATAAATCAGTGAACAAAACAGACAAAATCCCTGTCTTCATGAAGCTCACATTCTAGTGGAGGGAGTGGGGCAAGTGCAGTGAATTAAATAAAATCATTAGTAACACAGGGGCTTTGCACTTTCGTAATTCCTCAGCATATCAGACCCTGTCATAAGGTCCCTCAGTGACCAGTCCCGACACCTGCTTATACAATAGAAACAGCTTCTCCTTCTCCTCACCACCCCCTTGGGAGAGAGAAATACAGACTCCCCATTCCCCACTCCTGCTGACCACCCCACTACAGCTCCATCCAGGTAACATTATTAAGGCATAGTACTAGGTCCACTGTAACCCTTTGCTCACCCCTGCTTTGTGGTGCCTACGGTCACTCCTGACATATTTCCCTGTGTGACCCTGCAAGGCATGCCACTCCTTTCTGTTCTAGGACCAATGAGTACCAGTAGACTTTTCTTTCATGCATTTCTACTGTCACTTGAATTTGCTGCACCTAACAGTCCATGTAACGATCCTTACCGCACAGGGAGATATAAAAATAATAAGTAAATGCTATGGGGGAAAATAGCAGGATAAGGAGATTGGGAAAGTTCAGCAGGGAAGTAAAGTAAAATGGGGAGGTAAGGGGTGTCCTCGTGGAGATATAACATTTGATCAAAGAGTTGAAAGAAGTGAGGGAGTAGGCCATGGAGATATCTAAAGGAAAAGTGTTCGAGACAGAGGGAAGGGTTCTGAGACAGGAAGAGTGAGGAGGCCAGTGGGGATGGAGAAGAGGATGCAGAGGGGAAAGATGGGGTAAGAGGTCAGAAAGGTGACTGGGATGGGGGGACAGGTCAGGTAGAGGACGAAGGCTGTAGTAAGGATTTGAATTTTTATTCAGAGTGACAGTGGCTGACGCTGCAAGATTTAAGCAGAGCAGCAACGTTACCTAAATCTTAGATTGAGAACGAACCTAAAGGGAACAAGTATAGAAGCAGGAGAACCAGTTAGCGAACTATGACAATAATCCAAGTGTCCTGGAAGAGGATGGCAGAAATGGTAAGAAGTCAGACTCTGGATCTAATTGCTGGTGGGGCCAACAGGAATTCCTGTTGGATGTCATCCTGTGCTCTTAATCACTTACCAGAGTAACTGCCTCTTAGGAAATACTGAACGAGAGGTGTAAAGTCCAGCGCTGAGCCCTACCTCTGCTAGGGACATATTTCAATAACTTAAAATGGAGCTTTTGTAAATTAAATTACTCCCAAGGTGACTGGGAGGGGAAGTCTGATCCAGAAGGAGTCACTCTGACATATCACTTGGTGGAGACATTAAATTAAAATCCTTTCCCTCCAGATATCAATGAGCACTTTTTAGAACATTTCAGAATAAATATATAAAACCTGTAGTTTTAAAAGGAAAACATATCCACAAGTCAATATCCAGCTTTATATCCCTAATAACTGCAAAAAAGAACATCTCCTATGTACAATATTTGGGGCCTACCAAAAGGAGACCATGCTTCTGATATTACATAAAATTCTGTTCAATTTAAATCTTGATGCATTGTCCAGGAGTATTGGAAAATGCATCATTCCTCTTTATATAAAAGGCCAAATGAGGATCCATTCACAAAATAGGAACATATTAAAAGACTTTTTTTTAAGTTTACAAGCCTTTAAGTTAAATACATCCTGATGAACTCAACCAATGAATGACGATTCCAACTAGATCATGAAATAAAACTTCACAGACATTTCTTGAATGACTACCAATTTGCTCATTCTCTACTTTCTAAGGTAAGGCTGTAAAACTTCCTATTTACCATGGTAAGGAATAAAATGTTCAACTAATCATCTATATTTTTATTGGTTATTCAACTATAACAAAGTAGCAAGTCAAAATAGCAGCAATGTCCTCACAGAGATGCCCAGAATATTTGTTGGGGACAAAAGGAAAATGCTAATTTGTATTTGCTATTTACCACAATTAGAACCTGGAGGAAAATAATCTATATTCACAAATGTGTGCAAGTAGTATAATCTTAGGACCTAATATTCTCTTCTCTCATTGAAAATTGCCATCCATGCCAATTCACCTCAGTTTCTTTTATCGCTACCATTTGTGTTTGAGAAAACAGCCAAGCATCAAAGTACGAAAGGCCTTCACATTTACCTCCAGAGGCAAAGATAACAAAGTGGATGTCAGCATCTCCCTAGATGAACAGGAAGAATGCCAAGGACCAGCTTTTACAACATAGTAATCTGGGGATTTTTTATTCAGAGAGTCTATTCTTTTTTCCACTGCAATCTGTAACAAAACAGGGAAATGAGGTTTTAAAAAATCAATGTGAAGTGTAAACAAATCATTTGGGCTCCACTTGGCTCCATAGTGTTTTATGTTTACTTTACAGATGTAACCTTTCCAGGCACTGGCCAATTCCGGTGTGATAAATAAAATTATCTTTAAAATTGGAGTATGACGTCACCACAAACATGGTATGATGGAAACGAAGATATAGCCAGTGCCCATTTATCCAGAATGACAGGGAAATGGATTATTGAATAGTCTCATTAGGTAAGAATCATTGTACATAGATTACCAATTTTCCAAGAAATAGGGTAAAAATAGAATATATTTAATCTATAACAGGTACAATTTAACCCATTTGGCTCATGACAGTAACTGCACCACACTAGTAATTATGAATAACAATTGCCATAATTTAGGAGTGAAAGGCAATGCTAGGTCTTGGATTTAATCAATGATTAAAGTCTTTGATGTAACCTGAAAGCTGTTAATTCTTGCCATGCGATGACATCACTGTTATCTGTCTATTTCTTATAAAAGAGATGTACAAATGTATATTTTATAAGGCCATAATTTGAGCTTTTAAAATATTTTATTTCAGAGAAGGAGAAAGAAAGGAGAGAAAATCACTTATAATGATAACCTGTACAGGAATAATAGATAAAAAGGCACATGTTACTTTTTCCAAGTTATTTCTAATTACTAATCATATATACAAGTAAAAATCATGATTTAAAATATTCAAAAATCCTGGACGAAATTGCAAAAAAATTACCTAAGCTATGTACCCATGCTGTACACTTGTTTTTATATTTTAGCAAATATAAACCAACTAATCACAAAGATTGAATTTGGAGCATAATAAATCTGAATACAAAATATTTTGGAAATACTTTATCCTGCCTATAGATTCTGGTGATCAGGAAGTAGCCTATCCTTTCCAAATCCCAAACTCTACCTTATCTTTTATTGTGCTTTATTAATTTCAAATTCTGTATTCAACCTGGAGTGAAATTTTGATATGAACCAAAAGCTTTCTGATCATCTGAGATTTTCTCCAAGCAATGAGAGCATCCTCCTTTTTTTTTTTTTCTGTTGTTAAAGAATCTATAGCTTCCCAGGCATGTATTATACATTGAGACTTGGCACACAAGAGCCTAGTTCATTATCACAGGAAGGAGAAGGCTGAGGAGATTCTGGGACCTGAAGCATCCCTGCCCACCAAGTATTACAAGCACGAACTTGAGGAAGATTTCATCTGAGAGTCTATCTATAGTGGACACTGTACCTCACCCAGACTCTCTGATCCCTTTTACCAGCCTTCACCATCTTCTGACTGCTGTGCTGCTAATTGTCAGAACATGGGACTTTCCAAGGCTCACCCTTGTAAACCTTGCCTGGAAGGGCCTAGTAGTTTAGGTCCCTGCCAATGGATATCAGGGCCGCCTATAGCCAATGGGCAGTTGGTATGAGGTTACAAAATCCCAGCCCTTTTGCCTCAAGATAGACAAACTCAGAACAGTAATTTATTCTCCAGAGCTCCCCACCAGATCAGGCTGAGTCTGAAAATACACCTGAAGTTACTCTTGCTTGGCTTCTTTACCTTTCCTTTCTTCTTTCCCCATACCATTCCTTGTTTCTCCTGGGATTACTCCCTTATAAATCACTAGCACCTGAATCCTTAACTAAGGTTCTCCTTCTAAAGATACCTTGATCTACAGCAGGGATTCCTAACCTTTTTCGTTCCACGTATGTCTTTACCAGTCATGGGAGAACCATGGACCCCTTACTAAGTCCACACTATGCAGTGTTTTGTTTAATAAATATATCATACCCATACCACCATGTCCCCACAAGAATAATGTTTTATTTTATTTTATTTTATTTCAGCTTAAGCTCGTTGGTCCCTTGTTAAGAACCCCTGATCTACAGAGCAAAGCTCAACATACAAGAGTCACAATTACAATCGATCTCATTTCAGGCATATAGGTATCCAAGATAAAAGGAAAATGCAGTAATGGGGGATTTGGGCCAGACAGCAGCATCAGGGAAACCTAAATACCACTGTCGAAAAGGACTGGGAGTCAGGGGCAGGGCTCTCTTTTCCTGTAGAGAGAATCCCAATATTAAGGCAGAACTTGGCAGGGAAATAGGCAAATTATAAGAATTTGGGAGATTGGGAAGAGGAACTCATTCAGAATTCTAGGAATAAAATGTGTGGCAGGCTTGTTTATTCTTTCATGCCTTTTATTATTCCTTTCACCTGGAATATCTCCTTCTGATTTCCCCAAATCACCTTCTGTTAAGTCTGGAAAACACTCACTGATCTCTGAAAACACAAACCCTGATGTTGCCTCCTCAATAAAGCATTTCCAGTACCCATAGCACAGGCACAATCATTCTTTCCTCTCTGCCACCTCTATAATGGGTTCATAAATCAATTATTGCAATTAACTCCCAATTATCACTAATGTTTCCATCTTTACAAATTGTGGCAGGGCAAGTCTCAGTCTTACTCATTCTTTCATCCATGGAACCTATTCTGATGCTTAAAATATCTACCATGAATTGACAGGATTGCCAAGGCAGACCAATTATCTAACTGCAGTAGATCAGGTCAAAGCTGGGCTTGGCAATTGGGTTAAAGCTAGTAGTTGGGAACAAGAATCACTTCTGAGGGGATGGGACTATTGTGTGGCAAAGAACCAAACTGAGTTGGAGAGGCATTCATTTCTAGATTTATGCCTTTTATACCCCCAAATTGAGGAACTGCATAAATATCTTATTTGTTCTGCTACACAAGAAACATCAACATTTTTATTTATAAAAAGAAAAACTAAACATTAGGTTGCTACCAAATAAACAGTTACCTGATTTCTCTTCCTTCTTCCCTTTGCCCTCTGCATTTTGATGATATTAAAGTTTTTCATTGTTGAAGAAATAAAGTTCAAATCTAATTTGCTTCCTGTTGGATTGGAACTTTATCAAAGAATTTATTAAAGAAAGAAACTCCAATTATCAATTTGAATAATGATTTTCAATTATCTGGGCATTTTAATTATTCAGGACATCCTTTTCCCTGTAACTTAAGGAAATAGATGGTTGTATTGAGAACACTATTTGTGTTTAGGTGCCTTGATTCACATGAACATAACCAGTTCCTCCACTTATTTTTCAAAAAGAAACTCTGCTATGTGCACTTAGTCTATAATCTGGCTCAACAAATGTAGAAACAAAAATGATTATAGTTCACTCAGATTTTTGTTTTAAAAACTCAGTGATTTGTAGGATGTCAACAGCTAATTTTACAGCATAATGGTCAATTCAAGCATTAGGCCCCCAGTTGAAGAGATTTAATTTTCTCTTTCTCAATGCCATGTTCCCACTCTTAGCATTGCAACTTCTCAATGGGAAATAAGATAGTAAGGACAGCCCTATATCACAGAGACTGACTTCACTGGCTTCAAAATGGTTCATGTTGAAGCACTTGAAGCTTAAAAGTTCTCTCTCAAAGAACAGCCTTATCCAATCTGTATTTTAACCATTTACTGATATTTCTCTCAGCCAAAAGAGGTACCATTATCTTCCAGCATGAATCCATCCCATCCTCTCTTCATGGTCATTCATCAAGGCTAACAATAGTAGTGCCAGCTTCAGCTCACCCTAACAAGCAGTTATCTCCACAGTGTCTGTAGTATCTGGTCTCTCTCTCTGGCCAACTTAAGGAACACACTTGTCCAGTGTTTCATTATCTTTCATCTGAGTTCTTAATCTGAGCTACTATCCTGGCCTTCTTTCCAGATCTCCTACTGCCCACTCTTTATATACAATCACCAAATTTATCTTCCTAAAATATAAATTACATCATTTTATAGTCTCTGAAAGGTTTTCAGTGTTTCCCCATTGCCTACAGCATAGTCCAGACTTTTTGTCAGATTCGCAGGTTGCCACCTATCTTGCAATCTATTGCTTTTCCTGAGGCCCCTATGCAACTCTCAAAATCGACCACATGCCGGCCAATATCGAAGACAACAATTTCCACACCTCCTTGGCTCCCACAAGCTAGAATATCCTTTCTATCAATCAAATGCCTACTCATCCTTTAACACCTTATTCAAAATGCAACTTCTCCATTAAATATTTTTACTTTGAGTTCTCCTAATCAGAATTCATTACACATTTCACAAGCATCCTAAACTGTAATCACCTGAAGTGTTGGATGTGTCTTTTTAAATTTTGTCTTGATTGCCCAATAGTTAAAGTAATATATGTTCTTTGAAAACTCTTCAATTAATGATTTTTTAATTAAAGTTTTCTGAATTCTCTATTTTGGAAAATTACAAGATCCAACTTGCAGTGTCCACTGCCATCCTCCTCAAATCCAAAGTTCAAAATATTACTAGAGTGATCTATCTAAAATTTAAATGACCTTGGTGTCCCAATTCTTAAAATATATCAGTGACCTTCTATCATCCATTCAAGTCATTCAAAAAATATTTTTAGAGGGCCTACATATGACAAGCCTTGGAAATAAAAGAATGAGAAAAAAAAAGAGTGAGCAAAATGGACATCATCTCAGTCTTCATGAAATTAAAGTCGAATGCAAGATCCAATTAAAACTCACACTTGCACACACAAAGTAAGTTTTCCTAAGTGCTTATAGAAAGTACAAGATGTTTGAAGGAGAACAAGGAATCTAGGTGTTATCTTAATCATGTCTCATAAAAATTATCTAGACCACAGCCAAAACTTCTTACAGTTTTGTTGAACCAAACAGATTTCTTTGGGCTTTGCTATTGCAAAACAACAAACGATTATCAAGTTAACAGTCCAGAGTCCTATTAATCTTACTCAGTTTATCTTTTTAGTTCATCAAAGGTGAAGTTTTCAACACTGCTCATCTGAATACAGATGAATATTTATCCTATGCAAAAAGCCCTTATGCTTTATTTTAATTATATGTATTTATAATTATATAATTTATGGACCCCCAAATTACCACTATACAAATATATGTGAAAAATAGAAAAAAGATTGGATAAAAATGGATGATCTGAGAAGATAGAAACAGAAAAATAAAAATGAAGGTGAAAAATAAGGCAAGAAACAATAAGCAAAATTATAGAGAAGAAAATTGAAGTATACGTACAGGAAAGTTTTTTCTATTTATCTCCACATGCCTTAAAATCCTTTCCCAGCAGTTGTCATTCTTTCCACTTTCTCTGCCAACACTGAAGAACTAAACTGAATCTCATAATATGAAATTGTTAAACCAGACATACTTTTTTATAATAACCATATCTTAGAACAGAGGTTGGCAACATATTTTGAAAAGAGCCAGATAAATATTTGGTAAGTATTTTAGGTTTTGTAGACCATATGGCCTCTATTGGAACTACTGAAAACTGCATATAGCAGAAAAGGAGCCATACATACTACATGAACAAATGAGCGTGGCTGTGTTCCAATAAAACTTTATATACAAAAACTAGCATTCAACTTGTAGGCTGTAGTTTTCTCACCCCTGTCTTAGAGTAAAATGTACTATTTGCACTTCTGTGCAAAGTGCCATGAGTATATTTGGGTTATATAGTGATAAAATGTGTTTTCATATGTATAAGGGTATTATTATATATTATTATATTATTCTAAGGTTCAGTATATATTAAATAATCTATAAAATATGGCGTACACTTAACTATATTTTAATCTTCATTCTTCACTTTTTCTGAAACAGTACCGTTACCTGATTCATTATATTTGTCTTTCTTTTTGTATGCCCCCCAATGACCCTTTTATCATAATTTGTAATAACATGCCCTTCATGCAAGTTTCATATATTTGTATGTGAGTGTGAGTGTATTATTTAAGCTAACTTTTCCCCTGTATAATATAACTCTGTAGCTCCAACTATTAATGTTATTTTGTAGAAACAGTTTCAGCCATCTAATCTGTTTCCATCTGATTTTCTCAAGAGGCAGACCAGTATCAGTCTATTTTCCTATAGAAATGTGCTGCTGGGTGTTTATTGATATCCCCTTCCCAATGCAGGCATTTTACAGGAGAGTTGTTGCTTTAGTAGGAAACTTTCTTATGCCTGTTTTTCCAGGTAGAAGATTTGAAGAGGAAGTACGCTCTTAATTGCCTAAAGAAGGCCTATACCTGAGTCCATCATTATTTTAGACTCTAAGTTCTCCCCATTGAGAATTCTATCAGAACTCAACTTATCATCCTTTTTCTATCTCTTCACCTAGTTCAGTATGCAGTTTCTGTGAGTCATCTCGACACCTTTGCTGGTTTACATGGCAGGACTTAATGGCAGTAAAGATAACAGGATAGGTACAGAATGTAACCCAAAATTAGGTACTGAAGAAAGGAGAGAATGTATTTTGTTTTCTCACATACAGAAACAGGCCCAGAGTAAAATTAATTTCTGCTAAAATTGAGGTTTATGTTACATGGTCATTAAGTTTCAGCTTACAGAAATGAAGTTGACAGCTAAATTATAGGCAGAAGTCACTGTTAAGTACTGATCTTTTAGCCTTTACTCTTCAATCTATGTAGGAGCTAGTTCTGTGTTTGATGTGTTAAACTGAGCCTGCTGGCTCTACCCAGGTGAAACTCCAGATGAAGTCTGAGAAATCAATGGAGGAATTGTACACAGGCAGGATTCAGGAAGGTAGGCAAGCAGGGCAGGGCTCCCGGCGACTGAAAGGACAGCAGGCTTGAATTGCGCCTTTGATTTTACATCAATTACGTCTGACTAGCATGACAACCAACAACATTCTTGTCCTGAACTTGTAGATTAGTCTATGTATTCTCTAACCACAAAGTGAAGGAGCACAGGCAGCCTTTTCTTCAGGTATAGCAATTAACTGATTGATCAAGTTAAAAAATATTATGTAAACATATGCCTGGCAACATCTAAGTTCAGCCATCACACAACATTTATTACCATTACGTTAGTTTTGAATCCTCTTTCCTCTTGCATTCTTAGCAAGAATGCGAGAATTTGCAAATAAAAATAAAGGACACCCAGCTACATTTGAATTTCAGATAAACAATGAATAATGTTTTAGTAGAAATATGCTCCATGTAATATTTGCGACATAATTATACTAACAATTATCCATTGTTTATCTGAAAGTCAAATTGAACTGAACATTCTATATTTTATCTGGCAATCCTAATTCTTAGTAAAGAACGGGAGTTGGAAAGGGGTGACATCACATGTGGAAATACTAATTATTGGATAAATTGACTCTAAAATCTTCCATGTTATGGCTCATCATGAGTCTAATGAGGTTGGTTTATTGTTTCTTACATATCTAATTCAGAATAATTAAGGAAGGCTGGACTGAAATAGTAAACTATTTAAAAATAAATGATAGAATTTAAGTAAAGGCATCTTAGAGTATCTAGTTCAATCCCCAGACACCCCAAGATATTTACTGAAAGAACTGTGTGAGATAAATTGTTCATTATTATATAGATGGTATTGTTTTAAGTTCATTTTAGTTGAGGCTGGTACAGCAGTAAATATTTTTCCTTGAAGGAAATGGATAGCTATCATGTAAGGCTCTGTGAGTTGGACAGCAACATAGAAAAGTAAGAAATAATAAAAGTTGATTAGACAAAGATCAAAGGGAAAGCTCTTTCTTCTTGAAATTAACACAAGGTAATAATAATAAACATCATAATAGCTAACATTTTATTGAACAGTTACTATTCTTTATAACATTTGGGTTGCACATTTCCCTAAGCACTTTATACACATGACCTCTTTTTGTCTTTTATTCCCCATAGTATCCTTGTGAAAGAGATGTTCTTATCATCCCTAATTTAAAGACAAGAAAATTGAGGCTTAAGCCTGATTAGGAAAATTCACACAGAGGCAAGGCATAGAGTTTAATGCCCATTTTACTAATATTATTTTTAAAATTCTCTTAAACATTACACAATATCAGATCCTACAAGCAATAGATCAATCTGATGGTATTTAAAAATAGGGAATAGGCCAGAATAAAATAATAAGTAACCCAAGGTAGAATAACTTGGAAATCAGAAGGCTTATGCAAGAATAAAATATATAAATAAAGTAGACATTTAAGACTCTATAAGTCTGTTTTCCAACAAAATCGGAGATTACTCTGACCATAAGGTGGATACAATCTTGTGCTATGGAAGGAGACCATGCTCCTCTGTAGTTTATGAAAGCTCCCAGAGTGATTCAGCTATACCCTCCCAGTGGAGCAACACTGATTCGGACAGATGCAACATTCTAATGAATACAAGTGATTCATTAAGTCACCATATGTTGGGAATATTAATTAAGACACAGGGTCAGATGTGATTGCAATGGCACTATCATTAATTACCACTATGGAAACTGGCTTGCAATTTAGGTGGTTACCAAGTACTCATTGGGCATGAGTAGAGCACTTGTTAGGAAAGAATCCTTTAGTAAAAATTTAACTTTATTAAAGTTGTTAATGGCTTATTTAGCTAGACAGTGTATGAAGGAAAGAACGTTTTAAATATCCAAAAGGATCAACAGGAAAGAAATAAACACCTATGTATAACAGTTAAATTTTTACAAAGTGCCTAATTGCTTCTGAATTAAAACTTTACTGCCACATATGATTAACTCCTTAGATTTAGGAAGCCAAGAAATAACATCCTTCTTTTTCACTCCTGGTTTCAAAATCTTCTGAGAGAAAGACACAGAAATCAGAGATATGGAAATTAAAATATCAGCTTTATAATAAAAAAAAAAAACTTGTAATTGGAAGGCATAACGACTTACAGCCCCAACAGGCTTCCTCTACTATGCCTCTGAATTAGACAAATGTTCCCAGCCAATGAAAGGCAGTTTTGGACAATGGCAGGCTTGACCCTGCAGGTTTATAACACAGGATGGATTTAAAAATGAAAGACTAGCATTTTTCTAAGCTCCTTCATCCACTAATTAGACAAGCCACTCTTCTTCCCTGAGAAGCAGTGAGTGAGTGGTTGGGTAGATGCCAGGAGGTGTTACTAGAGCTGAAAAGGAATGGAGATTCACCAGTAACGTGGATCGTTCTCCATCCCACTCAAGGCGAAGCCTCAATTGTTGAAGTTGCTCAGGGACCTGGATCTTCTAAGAGTCCCAAAGAGTTCTGGAAATTTTGAAATCAAGATTTTATACTGGGGCCGGCTCGATAGCCCAGTGGATAGGGCGCCGGCATACCACATGGGAGGCCCCGGGTTCGATTCCTGGGGACCTCTCCTAGCGGGCAGACCGCCTTGAGAATGGCAAGCCGCCATGGGCGGGCCGGAGCCGCCATGGGCAGGGCAAGAAGCTGCCACGGACATGGCAAGAGCCGCCACGGGCAGGGCAGGTCGCCCGCGGATGGAGCGCACCCAGCCACCCGCGAACTGAAAGCCGGCCGTGAACGGACGCAGAGACTGCCCACAAGCGGGGAAAGCCGCGCCTGCGCAGTGACCACTCTCGGCGCATCGCCGCAGCGGGGGGAAGGGGAGATATGTAATAAAATAAATAAAAAAAAAATAAATAAAAAATAAAAAAAAAAAAAGATTTTATACTGATATGAAGTTTGCAATAATAACAATACTAGGAACACCTGTTTAATGTTTATCAGATACCAGGCAATGTTCTAAACTCTTTACACACATAAATTCATTTAATCTTTCCAACTTTCCTCTGAGGGAGATTCTACTATTATCCACATTTTATAGTTGAGGAAACTGAGGCACAGAGCAGTTAAATATAATATACTTCCATACTTTTGCAGCTGTACCCTCAACTGTAAGTCTCCTTACCTTCCACCTGTGCTAGATCAGGGATGGGACAATTTTGGCACAATTGTCTATTTCTCCTCCTTCAGGCATTAAGGCTTCATTTGGTAACTGCTTTCAAATGTCTTGTCCCACTTAGGAGGAAAACTTTCTCTAATCTAAGAGCATCTTTACCTGGTACTTATTCAGCACCAACTGCTAATATTTCCCACACAGGGAGGCTATATATCTTCCTGCTCTCCTGGTGTTTCTGCGTTAGTCAATCTCTCCTTTCTAGTATTATTCTTCACCATAAGCAATTACGTACATCATCTGCAAATGCCTCAAGTGAACTCTGACGTTCCCCCAAACCCAGCAGAGAACAGGAAAGAAAAAGCAGGTCAGCCAAACTTCTTTTGCTGTGGTGCAGGAGCACAATCCCATTGAGTTTAGAATTCAGGCCCGCTTACTTGCACAGCACCTCAACTGTCCTCCAACTAGGTTTGAGTCTCTGTGTATATCAAATAGCTTCCTTGTACTTTGTTTCCTCTCTATCCCACCTTGATTTATTTGAGTGGCTATTATTTGGGCTTTGTTTTCTAAATATTTTCCTCACTTAAAGGAATTCCTGATACCACTTTTGGCCTTTGGTGCTTCCCTCTTGGTTTGACCCATCATGACTACAGAATACTCAGATTTTAGACCTTTCCCTTCAGATCAGTGCTTTTCAAACTGCAGTCCTAAGCCTACTGGTAAGCATGGCCAAGTATTAAAATTGTAGAATGTCATGAAATGGAATAAAAAGCAACAATACATTTCTCATAGTAATCATAAGTATTTTTGTGGAACTTTTTCCTAGTTTGTGTATGTGTATTGGGTCATAATGTAAAATGTATTACTTATTCTGAGTTGCACTAAACATATTGAGAAAAACACTGCTTTGCCCAATAGAATTCATTTGACTCTCCTGATACTTATTGGAAACCAAGCCTGCCAGGATAATGCTGGCTACTATGTCTTCCCAACTAGGAATATTTCCAATATTGGGCATACCTGGGTATGCCACAAGCAACTGACCCCTAGAAGTTGAAACAAATGACTCTAACTTTGCCATGTTCTTAAGATAAATGTGCATCTACACTTTTATTGAAGGTTAGAGGTACTTCTTTTAAATGATTTTCTATACTTAACTTCCTTTCTAGAATACACTTTTGTATTTCACTGACTAAATTTTGCCTCTCCTGGCTCTTCAGTATTTTTCCATCATGGTGGGACATTTAATGGGGCCAGATCATTTTTACCCCTGAACATTTTTAATGATATTTGAATTTAGAATACATCATCAATGACCATAAAGAACCTTATACAGATCACCAAGTCCAGTGTTGGTCTCAGAAAAGAAAAAGTTCTTGCTCATAGAACATAAAGACAAAGCATATAACAGGAAATTAAAATGAAATGTAGTACATGCTAAGTACTGTATAAACCGGATGCTTCTACAGAAGTTTAAAGGAGGCCTTTGCCACTGATGGGCTGGGTGGTGAGGCAAGACTTATAGAACTTAGGTCCTAGATCTGAGGGGAAATGCCCTTTATAAAGCCCAGGAG
>PVKH010010761.1:0-18096 GCA_004027955.1 Chaetophractus vellerosus | reverse complement strand
TAAATAGTTATTTATTTTATTTTTTTTATTAGAGAATTTGTGAGTTTACAAAACAATCATGTAAAACATACAATATTCCCATATAACAACCCACCACCAACACGTTGCATTGTTATGGTACATTTTTAATAATTGATAAAAGAACATCAAAATATTACTACTAACTATAGCCCATAGCTTCACTACATGCATTTTCCCATAGAACATGCATAAAGTGCAAGATAGGGTACTCTTTTCTTTTTCTTTTGAATATGGATATTCATTTCTTCCAGCACCATTTGTTGAATAGGCTGTTCTGACCCAGGTGGGGGGCTTTGACAGCCTCCTCAAAAATCTAGACAATAGATGTAAGGCTCTATTTCTGAACTCTCAGTTTTGTTCCATTGTTCAATATGTCTGTCTTTATGCCAGTACCATGATGTTTTTTATACTGTAGATAAGTAATATGTTTTATCAAATATTAATATTGCTACTAAACATTTTTTGTTATTAATTGTGTGGAAAATCTTTTTCCATCCTTTCACTTTCAACCATATTGTGTCCTTTCATCTGAGGAGTCTTTTGTAGGAACCATAGAGATGGCTTATATTTTTTCATCCACTGTCAGTCCATTTTGTCTTTTGATTTGGTAATTCAATCCATTAACATTCAATGTAATCCTGTAAAAGGATCACGTACTTTGCTCCTTTTATCCTTTGGGTTTCTGTTCTCATAACTTACTATTGTCTGTCTCTTTACCCTTACTAATAATCTTCATTTCTACACTCTACAAGTCTCTCACTTTTGTTTTTTCCTTTATGTCTGTTGCACTCCCATTAGTATCTCTTGTACATGTGGTTCTTTGGAAACATACTCTGTCAATTTTTCTTCATCTGTGAAGACTTTAAACTTACCCTTATTTTTGAAGGAGAGTTTTGCTTGATACAGAATTCTTGGCTGGCAGTTTTTTCTCTTTCAGTACCTTAAATACATCATATCACTTTCTTCTTGCCTCCATAATTTCTGATGTGAGATTGGCACTTAGTCTTATTGAGGTTCCCTTGTATTGATGCATTGCTTTTCTCTTCTACTTTCAAAATGCTCTCTTTACTTCTGATATGTGTCATTCTGAATGTCTCAGTTGAAGAAGTCTTTTCTCCTTTATTCTGATTGGGCTGTATTGTCCTTCTTGGATATTGATATTTATTGATTTCATAAGGTTTGGGAAGTTCTTGATCATTATTTCCTCAAATATTCTTTCTTCCCCTTATCCATTCTCTTCCCCTTCTGGGACACTGAAAATGTCTATGTTTGTGGGTTTTGTATTGTCATTCAATTCCCTGAGACTCTGTTCCATTCTTTCCATTCTTTTCTCTTTCTGTTCTGTTTTTTCAAGTTCAGTTGCTTGCACCTCCAGTTCACTAATTCTGTCTTCCACCAATTCAAATCTGCTGTTATATGCCTCTAATGTATTTTTAAAACAAATAGATTTTATTGATACATATTAATAAAGCATACAATTCATCCAAAGTGTACAATCAATGGTATTTGGAATAATCACATAGTTGTGTATTCATCACTTCAACTTTTATTAGAGCATTTTCATTATTTCAATAATAATAATACTAAAAAAAAAAAAAACAGACTTAGAAACAAGGAAATTCCTCATCTCTCAATCTCCCTATCCTTCCCTCACCATACATAGCTGCTGCTTCTGGCTATTCTATCCAAGTGTATAATCAATGACTTTTAGTATAATCACAATATTGTACATTCAAGATCTCAAAAATTTTACAATTTCATTACTCCAAAAAGAAAGACCCCACACCTGTTAGCATTCCTTCCTCAGACCTACATAACCACTAATCTCATTTCATCTTTATAAATTGATTTATATTTACATTTTATATAAATTGAATGATAAAATATGTAGTACCCTGTGTCTGGTCTCCTTCACTTAGTATAATGATTTTTTGTCTGATATTAATATTTTCTAGTATTAACTTACATTTGTTTAGCTTCAAAGAAAAATGGTATCATATATACAATTCTACCCATATTCATATTTCAAGTAACATATTTATATTATTGTGGTAGGCTGTAATTTCTTAAACCTTATGACCAAAGCACAAGCAACAACACAACAAAAAAAATTAGGTAAATGGGACCTACTCAAAATTCAAAACTTTTCCACTTCAAAGGACTTTGTCAAAAGGATGAAAAGGCAGCTGACTCAATGGGAGAAAATATTTGGCAATCATGTAACTGATAAGAGTTTAATATCCATGATATATAAGGAGGTCATACAACTCAACAATAAAAAGACAAACTATCCAATTTTAAAAAATGGGTAAAAGACTTGAAAAGAAAACTGTCTAAAGAAGAATTACAAATGGTGAAGGAACACATGAAAAATTATTCAACATCACTAGCAATTAGGGAAATGCAAATCAAAACTACGAGATATCATTTCACACCTATTAAACTGACCACTATTAAAAAGTCAGAAAACTCTAAATGTTGGAGAGGATGTGGAGAAACTGGAAGACTTACTCATTGTTGGTAGGAATGTGGAATGGTACAGCCACTGTGGAGGACTGTTGGCAGTTCCCAAGGAGGTTGAATATAGACTTGCCATGGGATCTGACAATACCATTGCTAGGTATACACCCAGAACTTAGAGCAGAAAGATGAATAGATATTTGGATACCTATGTTCATAGCAGTGTTATTCATGGTAGCCAAAAGTTGGAAAGAACCCAGGTGTCCATCAACTGATGAATGGATGAAAAATTTGTAGAGTATACACACAATGTATATTATGCAATATTGTGCAGCAGTAAGAAGAAACGAAGTTGTGAAACATATGACAACATGGATGAATCTGCAGGACATTATGTTGAGTGAAGCAAGCCAGACACAGAAAGACAAATACTGTATGATTGCTCTATTATGAAATAAATATATCATCTAATGTATTTTTAATTGTATCCATTGTGTCTTTCATTCCCACATGCTCTGTTAGTTTTCTTTTCAAGCCTTCAAGTTGTTCTTTATGTTCACCCAATGTCTTGCTAATATTCTTTATTCTTTAGTCATATTTTCCTTCAACTTTTTGCATTAATTTAGATTTGTGTGATTGTCATTGACTAGTTGTCTTAAATTCTGTGTTTCATCAGGATTTTTGGTTTGTTCTGTTGGCTGGGCTATCTCTTCCTGTTTCTTAGTATGGCTTGCAATTTTTTGCTGATATCTAGGCACCTGAATATGTTGATGAATTTACTCTGACAGTCAATTTCTTTCTCTAAGCTAGTATTTTTGTTTCACAGCTATTCTTTGATTTTTGGTTCCACTTATTGAAGTCTTTAAAATTGCCCAGCCTAAGTTATCAACATAAAGCCAGGGACTCAATTAGGCACAGACCCACTCAGATGGAACTGGGAAGAGAGATGCCTAAAAGCAGTTGTCTCCTTGAAATTTCACAGGATGCCAGCAGATGGTGCTCTTTGGCAAACCTTTTCATGGAAGTGTCTCTAACCTACACTTGTCTGTGATTCTGGTCTGCCAGAGCTGAGATTCAAAGTGGGCTCTGCTGGCAAATTTCACTGAAGAGAAACTACTCTCCACCTTCTGCCACGCCCTCTCTCTTCCCAGGAAGGACTACATCTGTTCCTTTCTTGGCTGTCTGCATTTGCCACAGGCTTTATCCTGGTTGTTCACCTTGAGGGTGGTGGAAGGGTGCCATTTCCAGCTGTGGGGTAACTCACAGTTTTCATTTTGGCTTTTTCATCTCTTTGCCCCTTGTCTTCCTAGAGGCTGCACAGCACTCCCCTGGTTCTGAAAATCCCCAAACTATCTCCCTTGGACATCTTTTTGCCTTTCCTCCATTGTTTTTGTGAGAGAGAGTTGAGACATGCATACCTATTCCAATGCCATATTCTTGGAAATTCAAGTAATATTCTTTAAAGTCAGGATGTGAGGGACATCAAACTTTGTTCTTCCTTTTAAAGATACCTTAGGTTATTTGATATTCCTTATCATTCCAAATTAATTTGAAAATTAGCCTTTCCATTTCTGAAAACAGAAAGCTGTTGGAAATTTATCAGTATTGTTATGAGTCTGTAAATGAGTTTGGGTAGAATTGATATCTCAAAGATATTTAGTCTTCCCAGCCATGAACACAAAATGTCTTTGCATTTATTTTAGTCTTTTTGATTTCTTGTACCAATGTTTTTTAGTTAGTGAATACAAGTCCTTTATGTTCTTGGTCAAGTTATTCCTAAATATTTGTTTCTTTTAGTTGCTGTTATAAATGGCATTTTTTCCTGACTTCCTCCTCAGCTTTCTCTTTACTAGTTTATAGAAACACTAATGATTTTTGCATATTAATGTTGTATCCCACCACTTTGCTGAACTCATTTTACTCTACTAACTGTGTTGTAAATTCTTTGGGACTCTCACATGTCCTTTTGAGGGAGCATAGAGAAAGTTTCAAAGGATTCATATGTATTTCAAAGAAAGAATATTTTTGTATATGGAATGAGTCCTCCACAGCTGTTTATAATTTTAACAATAAATTTATTCAGTTCACAAATCTATCAAAACTGTTTGAAAACTTCAATGAATACTCCAATACATATGATTTAATTCATATTAAAATTAAATTCTATTAAACCACAAATGGAATGCTTTTCTAAATCCTTAGTCAGCAAAGGAAACATAGTAAAAATGCCAAAACTATTAAAAATAATTTCTGCGCTTACATCTAAAACAATTCTTAAATTTGCAGACATACTCATTAATTATGTACTTATTTTTATATATCACCAGGGTACTTGCTTTACCAGTAGCAGATTTGTTTTGATCCTGTCAAATTGAAAAGAATATAATTAATACCGTGTCTTAGTGAAGTAACATTATCTGAGTTATCTTCTAATTCTTGAGTGTGGTAGAAGACTTGTGACTTCTCCCAGATTATATAATCCTTGAATATTGAATATAAATCTTAGCATCCACCTAACAGATAAAAGGACTTTGTTACATAAAAAAGAATTTTTAGTTTGTCACTTTTTTATTTGTTTGGTTTTGTTTATGAAATTCAATTAAGACATTGAAAGGCTGCCAATAAACTTTATTTCTGGGAATTCCTTGCTTAATTGTTTGCAATCCAACTGTGATGGTTAGGCTAATGTGTGAACTCAGCCAGGTAATTGTGCCCACTTGTTTGGTCAAGCAAACACTGGGCTAATTGTAATACAAGGACAATTGATTATTGGCTTTAGTCATCAGTGAGTTTACTGCATAGATGGCTGATCACATCTACATCAACCAAGGAGTATGCCATGAGCAATGAGTGACATTTTATTCAATCAGTTGAATGGCTTAAAAGGGGAAGTGATTTCAGCATTCAGAGAGAATTTCCCAGCTCATCTTTGGAAAACTGTAATGGTTTGACAGTTTTATCTAATTATGAATTCCAAAAATATAAATTGAATCATGCTTGTAAACTGATCTGTTGATCCGGGCATGATTGGTTTATGATTAGGGTGTTAACTGGGCCATGTCAGGAGGGAATTGAGCTCTGCCCCTTGGTGGGTGTGGTCTCAAGTATAAAGGCAAGGCAGCAGATTGGAGAAGCAGATTTGAGAAGCAGTTCTGATGTTGGAGAGGAGCGCTCCAGGAGAAGACAAGTGAGCCGTTTGCCCGATAGTCTATAGCTGGCCTTGTGGAGAGACGCAAAAGCGTAGAGAGCCTCATTGTCTACAGCTGAACTTGTGGAGGAAACAGAAGCTAAGCCCGGAGAGAAACACAGCCCCAGGAAAACAGGAAAAGAGGAACCCAGAAGCCTGAACACTGGAGACATCGGCAGCTGTCTTGCTCCAACACATGGACTTTGGTGGGGGAAGAAACTTATGCTTTGTGTCCTGGTAACTGTAAGCTTCTACCCCAAATAAATACCCTTTATAAAGATTGACCAATTTTTGGTATATTTCAAAAGGCACCCCTGTGGTTGACTAATACAACAACCAAATTCTGCTGGAAACTCATCAAGGAACCTTCATTGGACTTTCATTGGAGTCCCTGGTTTGCAGCCTCTCTCAGAACCTGAACTTGTGCATTCCCACCATCACTTGAGAGAGACTTAAAAAATCTCATACTATTTACAGATAGCTCCTGTTGATTCTATTTCCCTGGAGAACCCTGACTAATACACCAACATTTCTGTTTTAGGCCATTCTCTAAGATCAAATTACTGTGCCACTGTTACTGCCTATTATAATGATTTATGCAATTTGCTTCTTGCCATAATAACCAGTATTAGTGGTTAGTTAAATATGAATGCTTCTAAACTTATTGAGATTATGGATCTTATTTCAAAATCAGTTCCATCTGCCATAATTCTCTGTCTACTAAAAACAACAGATAAATTTAGTTATCAAGAGAATTGCATCATTTTCATCAATTTATTCCCAGTGGCCATGCACATTGAGTCTTTTCAGGGAAAATAAAAGTTAAGCAGGCAAAATTTCCGTATCCAGGTTTCCCTGGATTATTTTCTCTCAATTATGTCATATTTCCTATTATTTTAGATTTTCCTGTCATAAGATAACATTCAATTTTCAGGGTTATATTAGCCAAACCATTAGCTTGCCAGAACCATAGTCAAGCAGCCCAAACTAACAAAATGAAAAGGCACACTGAGTACAATTCAAGATTGTATCTCTTTCTCTTTGTTTTAAAATGCCCACAAGTCCATGCCCACACATTTTCCCTAAATAGTTATTAGTATATTTATTCTTGTCAGCACCTTATCCCCCAAAATTTATGCATAAAATACATAGATACTAAGATAAAAACAAGGAATATTATACTATGGTGGAAATTTTAGAGCTTTCCTACTCAAAGAAGCCTCAGGAATCTCAAAAATGGAAATTAAATTAGGAGGCATATCACAAGTTTTGAATATTCATACTTGTTCAAGTCTTTCAAATCCTTCCAAATATCCTTATTCCATGTTTTGGGATGTCTTATTTATTAGTGACTGTCTTAGCTTTCAAATAGTTATATTGAAATGGTGATCATTCAAATAGGGGGAAATTATGTTGCATGGAATTATTTTTCAATTTTATTTCTAGTCTCATCTTTGAATGTTGACTTTATTTTTTTTTACAAGTGGCATAATTTTAAGTATGCATCTTCAGAAAAGACTTCTGAAATGTAAGCTTGTATATTAATATCAAGTTTAGGTGCACAAAATCTGTCAACCTCTAAAAACAACAAAACTTCCAGTGAAAAATTTGATCATAATTTTCTTACATAATGTAGGGTCAAGTTCAAAGTATGACACAAGAAATTGTCTTAAAGAACAATTTTATTGATTTTTTGGATGATGAAAAAGCTACTTCTACATTTTACTCTAATTTCTCATATTTTTTCTCATTCAGTTTTTATTTTCTAGTGTGATATACACCTTGTCAAAAACATAAAGGAATATGGCATATTGATAGACATCTTCTGCACTTTCTTGCTGAGTTAAAGCAATATTCAAAAGGTTAAAATAGCAAAATTGTGGAAGTAAAATTATCTATAAATATTTTAATGACTCGTTGAGCTCTGTACTTTAATGTTTGATAAATCTAGACAGAGACTGATAATTACATTCTCTATGTAAATAATTTATTTGTGCATCATGTATTAAGCTGAACATGGACTAGAGAGGGTTATGGCTCTGCATAATTCTAGATGGTTAAAGGCCGTTCAGAACAAGGATCTTAAGAGAAGAGAGACATATTCATGAATCAGGACACTTGTACCTGAACTTTAAATCAGTTATTTTCTGAGAAGGTATTTGTTATATATCCAAACAACATTTTAGTTATAGTTTTGGTAAACTATACTATGATATATACATTAATACTTAAATAACGGTTTAGAAATTGGAATTTTGATTTATTACTCAGTATATAACCTTGGTTCCTGTTATTGAATTCTCTTTATTAAATGGCTTTCCAGTGCTTCTAAAGAAAATCATCTAAATAAGTTGGACTCAAATGTTTGTTATTAATAGATATTGCTATAAAATACCATCCAGATCAGGTGAACATTTTTCTTACACAATTTCATATTTTCAGGACTTAGGAATTGTCCTTAATGACATTGCAATGACAGATACAGGCCATTATATAGCTTGTCATAACCTACAAAATTATGCAGGAGAAAGTATAAGCTACAATGTAAACTATAATCCGTGCTTAGTGTCAATACTCCAAAATGTGTACATCAGTTGTAACAAATGAACCACACTAATGAAGAATGTTGTTAATGTGGGAAAATGTGGGAAGTATAGGGAGTGGGGAATATGGGAATCCCCTGTATTTTTTATGTAACATTTATGAAATTTAAGTATCTTTTTAAAAAAATAAAAAATATATTTTTAAAAATCGTATTATATTCAGAACCTATTTAATTTTTCTTTAACATATTTGATTCATGTAAAATGGTCATTCACATTACAATTGAAACCTTTAAAAATATAAAGTTATAAATTCCATCTTGACATGCATCACAATTTCTCTTGGGAATATAAATGAATAATTATTTCTACTTCTAAAATTGTTGCTATCTCCGTTTTTAGTGCTGTGTAATCATGACAGTATTTAATATAAAGGAAATGATACATTGTATTACATAATCATAGACATCATCTAAGTTGAAATACTTGAGACATAGTAGGCACTTAGGGAAATCTTTATTGAGTGCTAAAGCAAAATTGCCAGGAAGAGTTTCCGTAATGGTGAGTAAAGGTTCTTTTTTCCAGAATAGCAACCAGGTTTATTGCTAAAATATACAGAAACCTGAGGCCTGGGATAACAGATAAATGGATTCCAACACAAAAGACACAAGAATTCACTGATGGTGAATTACAAAATACATATTATTGAGAATTCACAGATACTAGGTATTTTCTTTACAATATTTTTTTGTAATATTGAAACCAGCTTACATTTATATAATCATTGCTCAGCCACTCTGCATGTTATGAGTTTTAACAAGTGCTCCTCTACTTGTTTTGTCAAGTGCTATATCAATATTTTTTGTTCAACCAATGTGTAACAACTTGACATTTCAAAAGCTCTCTAAATTCCTATCCATAAGTGTGATATATTTGAATTCAAAATCTCCATTCTCCATTTATGATGTTAAATCATGGTATTTCACTTAATCCAGACATAAATGTAATATAAATATTGAATTTGCAATATCAATTAATGCAAAATTTAAAATTATGAATGTGCTGTTGATTGCAATAATATATATTAAAATATTTAATCAAATATTAAATTATTTAATGACTCTACTATCTTTGCCCTCCCAGGGAGCCAGGCTGGTAAATTTCTGATAGAGATATGAATGCATATGTATAGATGATTATAATGCTGATGGTAATCATGGTGATAATGTTAACAGGTAACACAGGCACCCTCTAAGAAATTTATTGCAATAATTCATTAAACTTATAATGTCCATATTATAATTAACTTCATTTACGGAGAAGAACCTGAGATGCTGTTTTTGATGTCAGAGATCTAGTAAATTTCAAGAACTGTGAAGAATCTGAGATTTGACTCTTCTTTCCAATAAATTAGTGTGATATAGTTTCATGGATGCTGATAGAAAACTCAAGATTCCTGGGAGAGACACAAAGGACTGTGTTAAGCCCCGTAGAGCAAACCATATGAAAATCAACATATTTGTATCAATTATGTTGATTGCCCAAAAATCCAGTGGGGACAACACAGATGGGTCATGATGAAAGGCTGCACATGCAGTGGGCTGAATTAAAAGAGAGGAATCCTGTGTTCAAATAATTCATAATCAGGGAAAAAACTATGTTTTCCTTTGCTTCTGAGAGAGACAATACCTCTAATCTTCCACTCTGTTAGCAAATCTACCCTTTGCTCCAAAGGAAAATAATTTTTCAATTTTCTAAGGATGTTCAATACACAAACATGCTCAAAAAGATTCTCTAAAACAGAGGGCAGTCGGTGCCTCTGCTCACAACATGTGAGAGACCTAATGGAGAACTGTTTCTTAAAAGTGAGTATCATAGCTGGTGTTTTAACTCAGGACATCTCTTCCTGGAGTTCATTCTCTTTATTATAATGCTTTATGCAAGTTCATGTGTTTATGATGATATATGGAAAAACCCAAAATTCAATGGATTAATAACAGTATCATGACCTCAATAGATAAAAGGGCAGAGTTTAGTAAAAAAATGTTAAAGAATATGCTTTAATGCACAGATAAAAGTGCTTTCATTGATATAAAAGAAAGGCTTGCAAATTGATCAATAATTTATAATGTTCATTTTATAAATAAAAAAATAAAGATACCTTTACAACTATATTTATTGCTAATTTTGAAGCAATCTCAAGCTTACCCATGTTTTGTAAAAAAAATCAAAATACTCAGAAACATATGATCCAAATTCTAAATATGTTTAATAAACATATTTAAAAAAAGGAAAGATAGAAAGCATAAATGCTTTCAAGATATACTTGTCCCATACTGTGATAGCTCCCTATTTTACCATGACATTCAAAGTAAATGAAGCTTTTGGTTTGATAAATACTGATTCATTTATTAATAAAGTTTATCAGAAGCTGAGTAAGTGATAATTTCTACCTTTATCTTTCTCTCAGGCCAAATATATTGTTTATTGCCATTAACCATTTACCGCTTTCTGCAGATGTTTTAAAATCATTTTAAAAATAAATATTTAGGGTCTGAGGCACTGAGCCAATTTATCTAGTTTTCACTATTTTCATTATTAGAATGAAGATAGAATTTCAGGAATTTCTAACTCCACAGCTTACATGTTTATGAAGTATAACAATGGCCATTTAATAAATAAATTGTATACTTCAATGACTAAACAGAGATAGATACTTTAAAGGTCAATTGTAGGGAGATTAAACACAGCAAAATCTTTTGTATTTTCTATAATTTCTAGGGAGGTGTAGATCATCATCTGTACAATTACATAATTGTGCTTTATAGATTGCCTCATGGAGAATTGCTGATACCTCATGTTACCTTTTCCTGCCCATATGTCATTATATTTAACTCTCAGAGATATTAGAGAGTGATCATTATTTGCCAATTAATTTGGCTTAATGAAACTTTAGCCAAACTTCTCTCCTGTCCCACAAGCCCTTAATCTTTGGCTCACCCCAAACTAAAGCCACTACTCGTGTGCATAAAAGTCCCCTCAACAACTCACTCCATAACTGGTCTCTGCAGAGAGAAATATTTCCTACTGAAACACCCTGATTTTATCACGCGCTTGTGCCACCTACTTGCCATATTCTCCACAAAGTTCCTAGTAACCCAACTACCTATAAAACAAGCCTTTTTTTTTTTTTTGGTTGATTTTGAGATGCTTGCAGATCCTGAAGTGAAAGACTTCTCCCTAACACAGTAGTCTTTCGAATTAAGCCTCTCCTTATCTAAGTCTGGATTTGTTTTTATTTGTCAACAGTTTAGGTTTTCATGAATATTAAGCTTTTGGACATGAATCATCTGTATCCTTTTACAGTTTACAGGGAATTTAGAACAAACAGGACTTTGTGAGTATAAGTGATTTTATATATAAATATGTGTGTGTGCACGAGTATATGCAGATAGAGATAGAAATAGAGACATTTTCTTTAGCCGACATAACTAAGAGTTGCAGTATGGGTGCTCTACTTTTGTTTTTTAATTCACAATGCATCAGTGACTTTACTAACTCCCTAAGAGTGTAAGGAATAGAAAAATATTAGTTAGAAATATTCTACTTCAAAACAAATTGGCATTTCCTAAAGCTCTCATACTGTTAGCCTCATTTGAATTCAACATTTCTATGTTCCCATTAAGTGAGCAATGCCAATAAGTCATATAACAAGCATTTCAAACATGTAGAAAACTCAAAATTTTTATGCTAGTCGCACATATAACTAACACAATTTTATAATAAACTTCTGAGGAGAAACAAAATTTTGTTAATATGAAAATATTGAGTAAAATGAACCTTATATAACAAATACTTACTTCAAAGTATAAACATATAAGCAAATGCATAGTTAGATACAAACAAGTGAAAATTTAAGCACAGGGAAGTGATTTAAATTTAAAATAGGTAATTTTATAAAAATATATTTTGATATATTTCTCTTTAGGATAAAAATACTAAATACTTAGAAAATTTTACTATGAATTTAATAATAGCATTGTAGGGATATAATTCACATGTCAGGAAATTCACCCATTAAAATTATACAATTCAGTTATTTTTAGCATTTCACAGATTTTTCAACCATCACCATGATCAAATTTCAGAAGGTTTTCATAATCTTAAAATAAAACCTGTACCACTTAGCAGTCACTCACCATCCCTCTCTACCTGCAGTCCCCAGCAATCTTATTCTACTCTCTGTTTCCATGGATTTGCCTATCCTGACCATTATGTATAATTTAAAAATAAATTTCAGATATTTTTCATTTGTGGTCTCTTAAGACTGACTTCTTTTACTTATCATAGAATATTCAAAATCCACCCTGTAGTAGCATTTATCTGTTCTTTATTCCTTTTTATTGATGCATAATATTCCATTGTAGGGCATGCAAAATGTATTCACCCATTATTTTGTTGATGCACATTTGTATCTGTGGCACTCTAGTTATTAAGAATAATGCTTCTATGAATATTGATGTATAGGCTTTTTTGTACATATGTTTCTGTTTCTCTAGTGTATATATATTTAGGAGTGGAATTGCTGTATTATATGGTAAAATTATTGCTTTACTTTGTAAATTGCCAAACTGTAGTCCAAAGTGGCTTCACTATTTTAAAATTCCACCTCCAATGTATGAAAGTTCCAATCTCTCAATCTCTTAGTCAACATTGTTATTGTCTTTCTATTTTAGCCATCTTAGTGATGTTATTTCATTCTTTTTAAAATTTGATTCCCCCCCACTCAAGATGGCTTCCTCCTCTGTTTGCTCCTTGTTTTTGCTCATTGTGTGCTTGTTTGTTTGGTTTTTGGTTTTTTTTCCTCCTTGTCTGTTTGTTTTTTCTTTAGGAGGCACTGGGCAATGAACCTGGGACCTCCCATGTGGGAGGTGAGTGCTCAACTGCTTGAGCCACACGTACTCCCTTTGTGAATTTTAAATTATGTTGATGACTAATGATTTCGAGAAACTTTGCATGAGCTTATTGGCCTTCTATATATCATTTTTGGAGAAATATATATTCAAATATTTGTCATTGTTTTTTATTTGGCTTTTTTGTCTTTTTACTTCTGAGTATTAAAGTTTCTTTACCTATTCTCTATACAATTTCCTTGTGAAATATATAACTTGAAATATTTTTGCCCATTATATGGGTTGTATTTTAGTTTCCTGACAATGTCCTTTTAAGTGAAAATATTTTAAATGTTGATTGATTCCAATTTATCTCTTTTTTCCTTCTTTTGTGTATTGTACTTTTTGTCATATCTAAGATTCCATTGCCAATCCAAGGTCACAAATATTTCAGCCTATGTTTGATAAAACTGTCCTATTGCTTTTTCAATTTTTCTGATGCCCCTGTCAAAAACCAATAACCGCAAAGGTTTATCAATGTACCTTCCATTTGATTCCATTTATCCATATGTCTATATTTATGCCAGTACTGCACTGTCTTGATTACTACAGCTTTGATATAAGTATTAAATTGTGAAGTGTAATTTCTCAAGCTTTGCTTTTTATTTTCTACATATTTTGGTTCTTTTATTTAGACCTTTTAAAATTTCTTTCATCAATGATTTTAGTTTTCAGTCTACAAATCTTGCACTTCTTTTATTACTAATTGTTCTATTCCTTTTGATAATATTGTAAATGATATTGGTTTCTTGATCTCACTTTCAGTTTATTCATTACTACTGTATAGAAATAAATTTGATTTTCAAATAGTGACCTTGTATACCACAAATTAGACAAACATTTATTAGTTCTATTAACATTTTTGTGGATTATATAGTATTTTTTGCAAAGATCACATCATCTACAAAGATATATTTACATCTTCTTTTAAAATTTCTTCTTGATTAACTGACCTTCTGGAAATGTTTAATAGAACTGTTTGAATACATATTCATTTCTTGTTCCTGATCTTAGGGAGAAAGATTTTGGTTTTTCTCCTTTAAGTATTGTATTAGTCAGCAAAAGGGGTGCCTTTGCAATATACTAATAATTGGTTGGTTTTTACAAAGGGTATTTATTTGGGGTAGAAGCTTGCAGTTACCAGGTCATAAAGCATAAGTTTCTTCCCTCACCAAAGTCCATTGTCACATGTTGGAGCAAGACAGCTGCCGACGTTTGCCAGGGTTCAGGCTTTTTGGATTCCTCTCTTCCCAGGGCTACGTTTCTCTCCGGACTTAGCTCCTCCACTTGCTCCACAAGGTCAGCTGTAGACTATCGGGTGAACGGCTCACTTGTCTTCTCCTGGGGCGTCCTCTCCAACATCAGAACTGCTTCTCAAATCTGCTGCTCAAATCTGCTCCCTCTGTCTTTGGCCTTGCCTTTTATACTTGAGACCACACCCATCATCTCAATACCCTACTGATGTGGCCCAGTTAATGCCCTAATCATAACCTAATCATGCCCAGATGAACAGATCAGTTTACAAGCATGATTCAATAACAATGTTTTGGAATTCATAATTACATCAAATGGTCACAAGTATTATATTAATATGTTTAGTATAAATCTGTTTGACTAATTTATTTTTTAAAGAGACCCCATAATTTTGGAATGTAGTGTTTATGTTCTCATTAATCTTAGAGTGTTTCTAATTTTTTTTGTAATTTCTTCTTTTACTTATTCACTATATAGTACTTTGTTGCATAATTGCCACATAGTTGTGAATTTTCCAATTTTCTTTCTTTTGTTGATTTCTAATTTCATTCCATTGTTGTTGGAATACACGCTTTCTATGGTATCAATAATTTTAATTTCTTTAAATCTGGTATTATAACATAGCATATGGTCTATCCTGCAGAATGTTCCATGTGTACATGAGTGTTCCATGTGTTGTTAGTGGTTATCTTGGGAATTAAACTTAACACCTTACCTTATAATAATCTATCCTGTGTTACTACAGAGGTAATAGTAGTAGTATATGAAACTTTGCTGATTATAGTTCCATTTGCTCCCTTCTCTTTCAGCATATCATTGTCATAAAAATTATGTCCTTATACATTATAAACCCATCAACAGTTTTATAGTTAGATTTATGCAATTTTCTTCAAAGTTAGAAATAAAGTGTTTCAACCAAAAAATATGTTTATAATATTTCTATATTTATTTCTATAGTTTATTTTACTGCTGTTTTTTAATTACTTGTGAGGATTCTAGTTACTGACTGTGTCCCTTTATTTTACATTTCCTGTACATCAAGTCCACTCATGATTAATTTTTTGGCTTTTGTTTATCTGGAAGTGTATAAATTTCTCTTAATTATTTTGAAAGAGAGATTTTCTGGATATGAAATTATTTGCTGACAGTTTTTTTTTTCCTTTCAGTACTTTGAATATGCCATCTCACTTCATTTTTGCTTCCATGGCTATTGATGGGAAGTCAGCTGTTAATCTTATTGATGGTCCCTTGTATGTGATGAGTAATTACTCTTTTACTGCTTTCAGGAATTTCTCTTTTTCTTTCTCTTTCTAGAGTTTCTATATTTTCTGCCAAGGTAAATTCTTCATGTATATCCTACTTGGACTTTGTGAGATTCTTCGAGGTATACATTAATGTTTTTAATCAAATTTCTGTTTCCTTTCCTTCTGGAAACCCCATTATTTGCATGTTGTTATATTGACTTTGAAGGTTATGTTCACTTTAATTGACTCGTTTTTTCCTTTTCTTTTCCTGTTATTGGCTAATTGCAATTGACCTACTTTCAATTTCACTGAAATTTTTCTCCCAGCTTAAATCTGCAGATGAGCCATTCTATTGAATTTTTCAATTCATTTATTGTAAATTACAACTCTAGAAGTCCACCTGGCTCATTTTTAAATTTTGTTTCTTTATTTATAATCTCTATTTGGCTAGACATTTTCCCATATATTTTTTAAGGTTTTTAGTCATTTTTCCTTTAGTTCTGTGAATATCTTTATATAATAGCTTATATTAAGTCTTGGTCTAGAAAGCCTAACAGACAGGCTTCCTAAGGTTCTATTCACTGCTTGTTCACTATTAGTCATATTTTTCTTTTTCTTTGCTTGTCTTGTATTTTTTGTTGTTGTTGTCCTTGTTGAAAACTGGACAATTTAAATTATATACTATGACAACTCTGGCAATCAGATTCTTCTTTTTCCTCCCAAAGTTTGTTTTTGTTGTTGCTGCTGCTGTTAGTTTGTTTAGTGACTTTCCTGAACTAATTCTCTAAAGTTTGCATTCTTTGTGATGTGTGGCCAACAAAGTATCTTCTTCATGAACTTAAAGGTCATCTCATGATTGGGCAGAAATTTCTTTAATGTTTTGAAACATTAAGTCTACCAGAGTTCTGCGTACAATTTGGGTTATTCCTTCAACACTCTGGCAGTTTGTAAATGTGCCTTAGTTTTCACTTTCTGCCTACACTGAGCTTCAAGGTCAGTCAGAGATGGAGATTAGGACTTTGCCAGCTATTTTCTGGGTTCTGAACATATGCATGGCCTTTGAAAATTCCAAGCGTATGTCAGAGCTTTTCAAAATTCCCTATTGGTATCCCATCCATAGCTTTACCCTTTAAGTTTTTTTGTCAAATTCTTCTTTCCCTCCAAAAATGTTACCTCTGCCTCAGACAAGTTCAATATTAAGCAATTGCCACTGATTGCTTTTGACAAATGTGCTAAGGAAAGGCTCATCACTCAGAGTGAGTTCTCCTTCAGTTCAAACACATATAAGCTCTGTTGGGTTTTCCAAACAACTTCCAGGCAGGTCAAATATGACAAATGTCTAGTAATGGGGCTTTGGGGTAGGTGCAATCTGATCTTGACCTCTAGTGCATGCAAGACTTCTTTTTTCGCAGCTATCATAGTTTTTTAAGGCTACAGTAGAGCTGAATAGGAGAGAGACTTAGTGCATGTTAAGGGTCACAAAACTGCTGTTCTTAGCAAAAGTCACCAGGTTTTTCTTGAATAAATGCTCCTCAGAATATTACAAGCTTTTGGTTAATTTCTGGAGTTCTGCAAAATTTGATTTTGGAAATTTGTGAGAGTTTTTTGTTTCATTTATGAAAGAATAGTTTCTCAGAGGTCCTTACTCTGTCATTTGGGCCTTGCTTTTTATTTCTTATAATATAAAATGTTTACTTTTGGAGAATATTATTGAATTTAATTTTTAAGTATAATTATTTCAGCATTATTTTAGTAAGATTAATATTAGCAACCCAAATCCTTTGACTGAAATTCATGTTAATTATTCATGTAGAAACTTTGAAAAACATGAAAAAATGGTACTCCTAAAAATACCACAAATGTATTTCTTTAAAATGTGGCTTATTTTTCATGTCAGTTAAACAATGCAGGGACTTAAATGTTCCCCAAGCAACAATACGATTTATTCTTACTCTGAACATGCTTGTGCAAACAGATAAAACTTTACTGCCATCAGAGAGTACTATTTTTCTTTCTTTTTTTTTCCTAAGCATATTTTATCTTTCTTCATGAGTACTGGACTTCTCCCAAATAAAATAACTATTTTCATACTGGCCCTCTCTTTTCCTTTTTCTTTTTCTCTGTATGACAGCTCTTCCCACTAGTTTTCAATCAATCTACAAGCTTATATGCTGGGCCTATGTATTGCTAAGGAAATAGTTATTAAATTGAAGATTTAAAAAATATTTATTTTCCAATAATTTTTAGTACAAAATTCACTTTTGCCTTCACCCAACTAATAATGTCAATCTCTTACATAATCATAGTGAAATTAAAGAGACCAGGAAATTAACATTGATACAATACTGTTACCTACTCTATAGACAATATTCAAATATCACCAGTTTTCTGGCTAATGTCTTTTTTCTGTTTCAGGATCCAATCTGGGTACCATA
>PVKH010010760.1:0-18081 GCA_004027955.1 Chaetophractus vellerosus | reverse complement strand
TTTTTTTTAAACCAATATCCTGCCAGTGGATATATAGGTGGTTTGCAATTTATTGATAATATAAAAAAGACCTCAATGAATCTCCACATACATTATACGGGTATTTCTGAAGGTTAAATTCTTAGATGTGGAACTCAGTAGAGCATATAATTTTTCCTAAGTAACATATTTTTATTACAAAAGAAACATGCTCAACATGGAAAAGTTGAAAAATGAAGACATAAAAAAGCTAAAAACATTTATAATTTCACTCAGACACACCATTTTGTAATCCACTTTTTCATTTGGTGAATTATTATGATTATTCTATGTCATTAAATAACCTTGCAGATAAGTTTTGAGCCTCCTTTCAGTGTAGGGGAAAGTACTGTCACCTATTCACAGTTCTGTCCCATGACAGGGTGTCTGACACATAGTAGATGCTCTACAAATGTTTTTGTTGAAGAGGATTATCTTCAACATTTGATTCTGAATATCCCTCCAGCTGTAAAGGTCAACAAGACTACCAGGGGATAAGCGAGGGACTGAAGGCGGGGAGGATGCCTGGTACACACCCAACTGATGAGGGAAAGAAGGGCTGGTTCATGACAGGAGGGAGGCCAGAATTCAGAGAAACTGAGCTGGCTAGGACATCCCAACTACCCAAACTGCCAGTCCTGGTGTTTCAACACAGGTTAAAGGAGATAGTTGAACACTCCCATCAGCCTAGGGGGTATAGCTCAGGGGTAGAGCATTTGACTGCAGATCAAGAGGTCCCCGGTTCAAATCCGGGTGCC
Source organism: Chaetophractus vellerosus (assembly GCA_004027955.1). Taxonomy (NCBI): domain Eukaryota; kingdom Metazoa; phylum Chordata; class Mammalia; order Cingulata; family Chlamyphoridae; genus Chaetophractus; species Chaetophractus vellerosus. The sequence continues at coordinate 17,305 of PVKH010010760.1, read as the reverse complement.
CCCTGTTTTACTTTATTTTTTTTCTCACTTTTGTGTTGCATTACTTGTTACTCACAGGCCAGAACACCTGGTACCACATCTTCCAAATGGAGAACCATTAGGCAGATCAAAACTTTTTGACCAGGGGAGCTGATATAGCTTAGCGGTTGAGTGCCACTTCCCACATTTAAGGTCTTGGGTTCAATCCCTAGCCCTGTTACCTCCCCACCCCCCCCACTCAACCCTCCCCCCCAAAACTTAAAAAAAACTCTTTGAACAACAGCTTCTTAGAAGTACACAGAGTGTGTGTTTAAAAAAGATCCCTCAGGTGCCTTTACAATGAACTGATCTGGGTCTCATTCAGCTCAATCTTTATCCCACCAGTGCTGGAACTGAGATTTCACTTTTCACCTGTACTCCCATCTACCCAAATCCATGTGTCTACATCTCCAGCTGCATGTTTCATAGTACCGGCTCAGAATATGCACAAAGGGGTAGTTGGACCAATAGTAGCTTCAATGGCCTCTACAACAGGGTAGGTGCTTAGCTTCCTGAGCTCAGTATATTGGGCTGCAGATTGGAGGCCCTGGCCTAAGGCTCCATCTCCCCCAATTCTGGAACTCACATTTGGTGCTGCTCCAGACTCACAGACCCACACACAGACTCATGCTCTGCCTTTCCCGGAATAGGACCTAGAGAAGAGCAAGGTTCTGGGAGACTCTCTGGGACTAAGGAAGAGGAATGAGACAGTGGAGAAAATGGTGGGAGAAGTCACCTAGGGCTTTAGACAACCTGCCTGATCCTACCTGCCTCTTTCTCTCCCCTATGTAGGCTGACTCAGAATCACGGGACCCAGCAAGAGAAAGGAAGCTGGAATCACAGTTCCAAAAATCAGTGAATAAAAATAAGGACAGGTAGGGAGCACCTGGATTTGAACCTTTTGGTCTGATCTTATAAGCTCACTCCTTTGTCATTGTCTAATGAATAGCTTTGACCTCTGAAATTATATTCAGAGTCCTTCAAAACACTGGGTTACCCTCTTATTTCTAGTCATTCCACAAGGTTTGCTCTACCGCAGACAAAAGGCATTCCTGCTCGCCATTCTCTTTGTACAATCCCCTGCCTCTGTCCACTTGGCCTCCTTCCATGCCTATGTCCAGCACCCACCTCCATCAGTCTATAGCTGAGGACATCACTGGAAAAATCATGGATGCTTCAGTGGAAGGCATATGGCCTAATCTACAGTGGTGGTTCCCAACTTGGACTTCCCATCACAGTCATCTGGTGTGTGAGGTAGTGAGAGCAGGACAGTGTGCTTTTATTGAAAGAAAAGTTCACAGGCTCCACCTCAGACCTTCTGAGTCAGAATATTTGGGAATGGGTCCAAGCCACTCCGTTTTTAACAAGCTCCTCAGATGCCTCTAATGAAAAGTGAGAATTGGGAACCATGGAGATTTAGTTTGTTGCCTCTTGTTATATGCTTGAAAAGAGTCTGTAATTAAAAGACATGTCCAAGCACACACACCTCATTAATAATAGGGTCCCGACTAGCTCCCACATTGCTGGTCTTGGGCTCTTTCCACTAAGCCCACCCTGGGACAGGACATGACCGGGCCTGCTGCCTTCATTTGCTTCTCACTCCTCATCAGCTGAAGCCTTCAATGGGCCAGAAATGATATGCATTTCCTCAGAGTGATGGAGAGTGGGGAATGATTTCCAGTCTATGTCTAGTACTAAAATCACAAGGGCATTAGAATCTAAACCATGGATCTCCTGGCCTGCATCAAATGCTCTTCCTTTGTATCAGAAGCCCAGTTCAATCATGTTTCCTAATTGATGCTATTTAATGATTATGGCCTGCTCCAAGGATCCTCCAGAAAACTGTAGTTTTTGTTTATTCATAGTCAGCCCCAGTGACCTATCTGACTCACTTTAAGCAAACGAACCCCTTTCTGGCCATAAATTTACCCTCCCCATTTCCACTAACCCTTCATTTGAATGCCCAGAAGCCTTCTCTGCCCTGTACATTCCCTTACTTCTGTCCCTAGCTGGGTGCATTGGCTTTGAAAATCACTAATTACTGGAATAACCCCCTGCTTCCTCCTACCGTACCTCCTCTCAGAGCCCATTCATTCTAAAATCCCCTCCCTCCCTGTTTTGGTCAGCCACAGGAGTGCCTTTTGAAATATACCAAAGATTGGTCAGTCTTTATAAAGGGTATTTATTTGGGATAGAAGCTTACAGTTACCAGGCCACAAAGCATAAATTTCTTCCCATACCAAAGTCCACGTGTTGGAGCAAGATGGCTGCCGACGTCTCCAGAGTTCAGGCTTCCGGATTCCTTTGTTCCCGGGGCTGCGTTTCTCTCCGGGCTTAGCTTCTGTTTCCTTCACGAGTTCAGCTGTAGACCATGAGGCTTTCTATGCGTTGCGTCTCTCCACAAGGCAGCTGTAGACTATCGGGCGAACGGCTCACTCCAACATCAGAACTGCTTCTCAAATCTGCTTCTCTAAATCTCTGCTTCTCTAAATCTCTGCTTCTCTAAATCTCCGCTTCTCTCCATCTGCTTTTTCTCAATCTGCTTTTCTCAATCTGCTTGCTTTGCTGCCTCTTGTCTAGCCTTTTATACTTGAGACCATGCCCACCGAGGGGTGGGGCTCAAAGTCTCACTGATGTGGCAGTTAATGCCCTACTCATAATTTAATCATGCCCAGATGAACAGATTAACTTATAAACATAATCTAATTTATATTTTTGGAATTCATAATTAAATCAAACTCAAACCATTACACCCCCCCCAACCAGTACTTTCTCTCTACCCCACCCTCATCCTTTAGACCTTTGGTTGGATTTTGCTTTGTCTTCCATCTCCTACCTTTCTTCTTCTTTATTCCCAAGGCAAAATTCTTGGCCTTGGACATGCTGGGCTGAGTATAAGGGAGGTATTTGGCCAGAGCTGTCTCTGAAGGCCTCAAATCACCTGAAGGAGAAGGGACTGAGCTTAGGTCTGTCTGTTTTGGGGTCCAAAGCCAAGGCCAAAGGGGAATTTGAACTGGAGCAAGAGATCTCTCACTCTGATGGCTGAGTTCTTGCCTAGGAAAGTCAAACCATACCCTTGGCTTTGCACCCTTCCCCTGCAAGATGCATCTGCAGGGAGACCCCACATTGTCCCTTCCTGTACCAAATTGTAGCATGTTTTTGGTTATCATGATGATAGGGCAGCACCTGATATTTGGTGGGTGGATGGGAACCAGGGATACATGACATTCTGCAAGAACTTCTAGCAGCCAGGACAAAAGGGGCTGCTTTGGTTGCCAAGGAGATTTGGAGGAATGTTTAAATGGTTACAATGAATTCTCTACATCCTCTCATAAATCCCTCTTATATTTTTTGGAGTAGTACTCTTTCCTGATAAATGTCCCAACTTTCACACATGAGATCAGGGAGGTCATGAATTTAACTTAACAACTTCAGGGTGCAAATTTGTCTTTGGTTTTCTGCTATGTCATGTGGATACCTTAGACAAGATTATTCTAGCACAGACATAGAAAGTCCCATATTAGTTTCCTGTGATTGAGACAAAAAGCTGTACATGGGATCTAGTAATTCCCTGTTCAATTAGCATCAGCCACCCACCCTGCAGCTTTTCATTCTGATTTATGGCAGCAGTTACTGGGTCTTCCAAAGTCTTGCTCTCAGTGGGCACTTCATTCCAGCTGAGCACAGCAGCAATTTATTCAGCTGCTTTGCTGCTATATACCGTGGTCTGCTAGATTCCCACCCTGGAAAGACCAACAGGATTTGTACTGACTTCAGTACAAGTAGGTCTGACAATTAATCCCAAATTCCCCCACACCCTCATTCCTCTGGGAATCTCTTGCTTGAAAATTACTCCTGGTACCAATTTCTGTACTAGTCATGGTAAGCAGGTATAAAAATAGAAATGGACTCTGACTAATGGAAACAGACAAAACAATTTCTGACAGGGTGTCAGAGAGCTCAGAGTACTGAAGGTTGGAGCTCCAGGCTCACAGCCAAGGTCACAGCAGAGCAGCATCCTAGTCAGGGATCCACTGCAGCCCCCACTGAACATTGGATGCAGCCAGTAGCCCTACTCTGGTGACAGAGTTCTGCCATTCCTGGATTAAAGAATAATTGGTCTCTTCCTTCTATGTGTTGCTCACTCTACATTTAAAGTCTGAGCCATGCCTTTTATACCATCAGTCAGTGAGTATAAGTTTTTGATATATTTGTTTGGTGTATCAGTTTGCAAAGCTATACTTTCCACCAAGACTCACACTATTTTGGGCTCCTAAAATACAGGAAGAAGGTTCAGGTGGCAGGCAGTCAAAGAATAACATTAATGTCTACCATATACCACAGAGAGGGACTGAATCAGCACAGGAATGTTGAGTGTTAGAGCTCATTTGGGTCTTCAAGAAACCAAGATGTTGTAACTGAAAGGTTCTGACTCACCTCTTCTCTTCCCTTCTTATAGGAAGTTTAAGTGTGGGAAAGGAAGTTGGAATAAGAGCTGGTTCAGAGGATAAAAGGTTAGGCAGCCACAGGGTACCTGGATTTTAACTAGGGAACTCTTAATCTGCAGTCAAATGCTCTACCCCTGAGCTATACCACTTCTCCAATTGAGCTTTGATTTAACACTATTAACAAGTGTGGCCCCACTCGCACACTACAGGGCACAGTGATTTCTATTTGTTCCTACTCTGTGCCTGGGCCTGTCAGATCCATCTCACTGCAAACTTACCCTTTCTGGTGATGGGTTAACCCTCCTCTGTACTTCATTTGAACCCCAGAAAATTCCTCTGCCTTGACTTGCAATTTCCCTTTCCTTAAGACCTGTCTGGGGTCACCACACCTTTCCCTCAAGAATCAATGGATGGGTTTTGGTTTTTTCCATCATCATCTTCTCTCTTTTCCTCTTTCTTCCTCCTGTGACCAAGTCATTGACTTTGGAAGTCTCCCACAGACTTGGTTGACAAAGGGAAGGCATTTGGCTAGAGAAGTTGTAACCTCTGTGCTAGGCTAGAGAGCAGTTCCAACTCTCCCAGAAGATCCCAAACCATCAGATCAGCACTATTGGAGAGGCAAAAAACCCTGGCTGTTTTGGGGGCTCAGTGATAAGTACCAAAGGTCCCTTGAACTGGAACTAAGGGCCTCTCCTCCTCCTTGATAAGCACCTGCCCCATGGCAGGACAAATCACACAGTTGTTTATGCATTTCTTCTCTGGAAGACATACCTGTGGTGAGGCAACTCACAATCCATCTTAGCAGCTAAAATGTCTGATAAATGCCAGAATAAAAGCCACCCAGAGGGGCATATAAGACTTGCTAAGAATGGGATTCAATTATTTCTATTACATATACAATTTCAATGTTGTTATAATAAAAGAAATAACTTTTTTTAAACAACTTATGTCAATGCCTTGCCTGTTATAGAGAACATTATAGATTCTCAACAAATAGTTATTGAATTAAAAAATATAGAAAATTTAGAAAACACATAAAAATATCTGGAAGAAAATTTAAGTTACCTGTATTATCACCAGTCAAATAACCACTATTAGTAGTTTGATTTCTATTGTTCCAAACTTAAAGTTCCGGGTTGGTGTGTCTAATGTTTTGCTGCTAAGGGAGTTGAGTCTATTTATGGCTACTTGGTGCTCTCCCCATCAACTACCATCCTGCTTTGGGATACAATGTTCCATGTCCTATTCTGTAAAGAAAAGAATTTTATATTTAACAGCAGGCATATCCCTAATTTGATTTTCTTTTTATGTCAAAAATGTTGGAACTCGGGGAAGCCCTAACCTAAGGGCCAGTCCCTCTACTGAAGCAATCATTAAGCTAGAAAGTGATTGCAACTTTTCCCATTAATTCTTTTTTTTTTTTTTTAAAGATTTATTTATTTTATTACATATCTCCCCTTCCCCCCCGTTGCGGCGACACGCCGAGACTTGGTCACTGCGCAGGCGCGGCTTTCCCCGCTTGTGGGCGGCTTCTGCTTCCATCACGGCCGGCTCCAGTTCGCGGGTGGCTGGCTGTGCTCGATTTGCAGGCGACCTGCCCTGCCCTGCCCGTGGCGGCTTTTGCCTGTCCGTGGCAGCTTTTTGCCCTGCCCACGGCGGCTCCGGCCCACCCATGGCGGCTTCCATTCTCAAGGCGGTCTGCCCGCTAGGAGAGGTCCCCGGGAACCGAACCCAGGGCCTCCCATGTGGTTTCCCAGCGAGCTCTTTATCCACTGAGCTATCTAGCCGGGCCCCCCATTAATTCTTTACAATTCTGGAACCTACTCAGACACTTATAACAACCAGGGGAGTGCTTGATGAAGGGAGAGGCTTCTGATCTTCCACATTTAAGGAAATCTTTGTCAGGTCATTGTTGATCCCAGAGATAATGGAACAGAAACTTTGATGATCACACACAAAATGGAATACACACTTTGAGAGACTAGTTTGGAAAAGTCATAAGTGAATGGCTCCAGCCACTAAGAAGCAAAAATTCACAATCTCAGGAATGGAAGAATTAGATTTTCAGATTTACCATATTATAATTATCAGAATTCCAATCCTCAAAATAAAAAAGTTACAACACATATGAAGAAACAGGAGAGTATGGCCTAGTCACAGGAAAAAAGAATTTGACAGAAGCCATCCCTGAGACAGTCCAGATATTGGAATTACTAATCAAAGACATTAAATCAACTGTCTTAAATATGGTCAATGAGCTAAAGAAAACCATGGACAAAGCACTAAAGTAAATCCAGAAAACAATGTATAAACAAAATAAGAATATCAGTAAAGAGAGAGAAATTATAAAAAGGAACCGAACAGAAATTCTGGTGCTGAAAAGTACAATAATTTAAATGAAAATTTTACCATAGAGAGTCAATAAGAGATTTAAGCAGGTAGAAGAAAGAATTAGTGAATTTGAAGATAGGATCATTGAAATTATCCAGTTTAAGTAGCAGAAAGAAAAAAGGATGAAGAAAAGTGAACAGACCCTGAAAGAACCTTTGGGAAACCATCAAATATACTATCATATGCATTAAAGTATTTCCAGAGGGGAAGAAAGAGAGAGAAAGGGGCAGAAAAATATATGAAGAAACAATAGCCCAAAACTTCCCAAATCTGATGAAAGATGTAAATATACACATCCCAGAAGCTCAATGAACTCCAAGTAGAATAGATTCAAAGATATCCATACTGAGACACATTATAGTCAAATTGTCAAAACTCAAACACAGCAGAATGGGTGTACCTCAGTGGTTGAGTGCCTGCTTTGCATGTATGAGGTCCCAGGTTCCATACCTGGTACCTCCTAAAAAAAAAAAAAACCCTTAAACACAAAGAAAATTTTGAAAGCAACAAGGGAAACAACTCAATCTTCAACAAGGGAAACAACGCAATCTTCAATAAGATTAACAATAGATTTCGCTTCAGGTACAGAGGCCAGAATGCAACGTGGTGACATTTTTAAAGCCCTGAAAGAAAAAAAACCTATCAGCCAAGAATTCTATATCTGACAAAACTACACTTTAAGAATGAGGGGGAGGGGAGCAGCTGTAGCTCAAGTGGTTCAGCGCCTGCTTCCCATGTAGGAGGTCCTGGGTTAAATCCCTTGTACCTCCTAAAAAACAAAAACAAAAACAAACAAACAAACCAAAAAACCTGAGAAAACAAACCCTCAGTGGGAGCAGATGCAGGTCAGTTGTTCAGTGCTTGCTTCCCATGTGTGAGGTCCTGGGTTTGAGCCCTGGCACCTCCATACAAAAAAAAAGGTCATGCTTCTGTGCTCATGAATTAGGTTCAGAAGGTGACAGGGTAAGTCATCAGAGGAATGTAAAGAATACCACCCTATGGACTCAATAATACCCCCAAAATTCAGAATCTAGGTTTCTATAATAAACACCCATAAATACAAATTACAAAAAAAAAAAAAAAAAAAAGGATGAAGGAGAAATGAAGACGTTTCTAAATAAACAAAAACTGAGAGAGTTCATTACCATTAGAACTGCCTTCCAAGAAATGCTAAAGAGGGTTCCTCAGACTTAAATGAAAGGACACTGGAGAGTAACTCAAAGCTATAAGAAGGAATAAAAAACACTGATAAAGGTAACTATATAGGTAAATATAAATGCCAGTATTGTAATTTTGGTTTATAATTCTTTCCTTTTTTCTATATGATTTAAAAGGCAAATGTATAAAGTAATAATTATATATCTATGTTAATGGACACATGATGTATACAGATGTAACATGAGACAATAAAAATAGAAAAGGGGAGGGATTGTAATGTATAGGTGCAGAATGTTGGCATACTATTGAAACTATTTTGGCAGTTTTCAAACAAAATTGTTATAAGTTTAAGGTGTTAATTGTAATTCCCAAGGAAACCACTAAGAAAATAACTAAAAAAAATACGCAGAAAAAGAAAGAAGGTAATTAAATGGCGCACTAAAAAAAAAATTAGTAAATACAGAAAAGGGCGGTAATGGAGGAACTGAGGAACAACAACAACAAACATGTAAGATATACAGAAAAAAATAGCCAAATGGCAGAAGTAAATTCTTTCTTATTAGTAATTACTTAAAAGTAAATAGATTAAACTCCCCTATAAAAAGGCAGAGATCGGTAGATTGGAAAAAACACATCTCCATCTGCTGTCTACAAGAGTCTCACTTTAGATATAAAGACACAAATAGGTTGAAAGTCAATCGATGGAAAAAGATATTCTATGCTAATAATAACCAAAAAAGAGATGCAGTGACTATATTATTGTTAGACAAAATAGACTTTAAGTCAAAAAAGGTAACAAAAGACAAAGAAGAACATTTTATATTGGTAAAAGATCCAATCCTGCAAGAAGATATCACAATTTTATACATATAATGCACCTAACAGAGCTCTAAAATATATGAAGACAAATTAACAGAATTGAAGAGAGAAACAGACATTCTACAATAATAGTTGGAAACTTCAATACCAGACTTTTCATAATGGATAGAACAAGCAGACATAATATAATAAGGAACAACACCATAAACCAAGTGTTTATAGACCTGACATTTATAGAATACTCTACCCAACAACAGCAGAGGATACTATTTTCAAGTGCTTAGGGATCATTCTCCAAGATAGACCATCTGGTTAGGCCACAAAAGTCTCAAGAAAATTTTTAGAGATTGAAATCATACAGAGTACCTTGATTTATCACAATGGACTGAAACTAGAAATAAGAAACAGAAAGAAAACTGGAAATTGCACAAATTGGTGGAAATTAACACATTCTTAAACAACCAATGGGTCAAGAAGAAATCACAAGAGAAATTAGAAAGTACTTTGAGTCAAATGAAAATACAACATGCCAAACTTGTGGGATGCAGTAAAAGCAATGTACAATTGTCAATGCCTACATTTAAAAAGAAGAAATATATAAAATTAATAACCTAACTGTACACCTTAAGGAACTAGAAAAAGAACAGCAAAGTAAGACCAAAGCTAGCAGAAGGAAAGAAATAATAAAGGTTGGAGTGGAGATAAATGAAATAGAGAATAGAAAAACAACAGAGAAAATCAATGAAACCAAAAAGTTGGTTCTTTGAAAAGATCAACAAAATTAACAAACCTTTAGCTTGATTGACTAAGAAAAAAATAAGAGAAGGCTCAAATTACTAAATTGAGAAATGAAAGTAGGATAGTACTATCAATTTTACAGATATAAAAAGGATTATAAATGAATACTCTGAACAATTGTATGCCCAAAACTTAGGTGACATAGAGACAGATAAACTTAACAAAACTGACTCAAGAAAAAAAAAAAGGCAGAAAATCTGAATAGACATATAACAAGTAAGGAGATTGAAATAGTAATCAAAAACCTCTCAACAAGGAAAAATCCAAGTCCATATGGCTTCTCTGATGGAGTCTACCAAATATTTTTAAAAGAATTAACACCAATCCCCAAACTCTTCCAAAAATTGAAGAGGAGGGAATAATTCCTAATTCATTCCATCAGACCAGTATTATCTTGATCCTAACACCAGAAAAAGGCAGTACAAGAGAAGAAACTACAGGCTAATATTCTTTGGTGCAAAATCCTTCAACTCAACACTGATAAACCAACTTCAACAGCATATTACAAGTGGGATTTATCCTAGAATGCAAAGGTGGTTCTACATAAGAAAATCCATTTGAGAAATAACCCATATTAACAGAATGAAGAAAACACACACACACACACACACACAATCATATCAAATGATGCAGAAAATGCACTTAGAAAACCAAACACCTTTTCATCATAAAAACACTCAATAAACTATGAATAGAAGAGAACTTCTTCAACATGATAATGGCCATATATGAAAAGCCCATATGTAATATCATAATCAATGATGAAAAATTGGAAGTACTTCCTCTAAGATCAGTAATCAGAGAAGGATGCCTGTTTTCACCACTTCTCTTTAACATAGTACTGGAAGTTACAGCCAGAGCAATTAATCAAGAAAAAGAAATAAAATACATCCAAATTGGAAAAGAAGAAGTAAAATTACTTCTGTTCATTGACAACATGACCTTATATGTAGAAACCCTAAAGAATACACAAAAATACTTCTAGAAGTAATAAATGAATTCAATAAAGTTGCAGAATACAAAACCAATACTCAAAAATCAGTTATATTTCTATACAATAGCAAGGAATAATCCTAAAAGGAAATTAAGAAAACAATCCATTCACAATAGCATCCAAAAGAATAAACTACTTGTAGCAGTTTGATATTGCTTTTGAATTCCAAAAATAGATATTGGATTATGTTTGTAAGCTGGTCTCTCCCCCTGGGAATATTAGATTATATTGGATTCAGAGGTTTCACTTTTACTTGATTAAATAATGATTAAGACTTTGATTGGGCCACGTCAGTAGGACACTGCATCCCCGTCCCCTTGGTGGCCAGGGACTCACAGAGAAACTGCACCACAGGGAACGGAGGTTGAAGTTTTGAGCTGGAGCTGGGGAACTAAGCATACGAGGAGCAGAGCAACTGAGCCCGGAATCACACCCAGGGGAGAGAGACAGAGCCAGATGCCTGAAAGTCTACAGCTGGCTTTGTGGAGAGAGAAGGGAAGCTGAGCCCAATAGAAACAAGCCCGGGAAAGAGAGGAACCCAGGAAGCCTGAACTCTTGGCAGACATCGGCCGCCATCTTGCTCCAACACATGGCAACAGACTTTGGTGAGAGAAGTAACTTATGCTTTATGGCCTAGAAACTGTAAGTTTCTACCCCAAATAAATACCTTTATAAAAGCCAACAGATTTCTGGTATTTTGCATCAGTACCCCTTTGGCTGACTAATACACTACTTAAGAATAAATTTAACAAAGAAGTGGAACACTTGTTCACTGAAAGGTACAAAACACTGATGAAAATTCTAAAGAATATCTAAATAAGTGAAAAGACACCCCATGTTCATAGACTGGAAGACTTAATATTGTTAAGATGTCAATTCTACCCAAAGCTATACACAGATTCAGTGCAATCCCTATCAAAATTCCAGTAACTTTTTTTTTTCAAAAATACAAAAACCCATCCTAAAATTCATATGGAATTTCAAGGGACCCCAAAAGTCAAAATGCTCTTAAAAATAAACAAACTTGGTGGACTCACACTTCCCTATTTAAAAGCTTACTACAAACCTGCAATAATCAAAACAGTATGGTACAGGCACAAGGACAGACATATAGATCAAAGAATAGAATAGAAAGTCGAGAAATAAACCCTCACACCTATGGCCAATTGATTTTTTCTTTTTTTTTCTCAAGGTACTGGAGATTGAACCTGGGACCTCATACATGCGAAGCAGGCACTCAACCACTGAGCTACACTGGCTTTGTGGGCCAATTGATTTTTTTTTTTTTTAGGAGGCACCAGGAACCAAACCTGAGACCTCCCATGTGGGAGGGAGGTGCCCAATCACTTGAGCCACTTCTGCTCCCTTCAAATGATTTTTAACAAGGGTTCCAAGACAGTTCAATGGGGGAAAGATCTGTCTTTTCAACAAATGGTGCTGATAAAACTTGATATCCACATGCAAAAGAATGAAGTTGGACCCTTACCTTACACTGTATACAAAAATTAACTCAAACTGGCTAAAGACCTAAATTTAGGAGCTAAAATCATAAAACTCTTAGTAGAAAACATTGAGGAAAATCTTCATGGCCTTTGATTTGGCATTTCTTAAATATGACAGCAAAAGCAGAGGCAATAAAAGAAAAATTAGATAAATCGGATGTGGCAGTTTGAAGCTGGGTGGACCCCATAAGATCATGTCCTTAAAGCTAGTTCATACCTGTGCATGTAAACATATTGTAGATGGGACCTTTTGATTAATGCAATACCCCACATTAAGGGGTACTGTTAAGGGACCTTTTGATTATTGATCAGATCACTTTGGTTAAGGGCCTTTGATTAGATTGTGAAACTCAGGATGGGTCTTAGTCCTCTTACTGGAGTCCTTTATAAATGGAGGACTAAAAAGCCACAGACACAGAAAAAGGCTACAGAGACAGGGAACCCTCAAGAGGCTGAGAGAGGTCCTGGAGGCCAGAAGGTGGAATCAGCAGAGCACAGAGGTACATAAAGAGTCCCCTGAGAGGCTGAAAGGGATGAGGCCTGAGGAAAGGGGAGAGATGAGCCATATGCCTGATCTCCCACTGCTGAGCTTGGGGAGAAAGTAAGCCTAGAGGAGAAGGCAGAGACTGCAGAACAGCCATTGTGCTCTGCCATGTGCTTAATCACCCAGAGCTGAGCTCAGAGAGAACGCATCATTAGATGATGCTGCCATGTGCCTGATCATCCACAGCTACAACTTGGTGAGACAGTATCTCTTGATGATGCCTCGATTTGGACATTTCCACAGTCTCAGAACTGTGTTTGTTTTGTTTTGTTTTGTTTTAGTGTCAAAAAAACTTATATTTAGAATTAGCCAGCTAGACTCAGCTTAGACGATCCCAATTTTTGTGGCAAAATTCAAGGTGCTAGTCGAACGTATGTCATCTTTTCTCCATCAGGCCTGATGAGGGTGTTGACCTTGGCCACATCAGTCTTATAGAGCTTCTTCACAGCCTGTTTGATCTGGGACTTGTTGGCCTTGACATCCATAATGAACACGAGTGTGTTGTTGTCGCCGATCTTCTTCATGGCTGACTCAGTGGTTAGGGGAACTTGATGATGTCTTAGTGGTTAAGCTTGTTTCTCCTGGAGGTGATTTTCTGAGGATATTTGGTCTATCTTCAGAGACAGAGCGTCTTAGGCCGCCAGAAGGTAAGTGACGTGCAGATCTTTTTGTGTGTGTGGCTGTGGATGCCTTTCAGTACTGCCTTCTTGGCTTGCAAAGCCTTTGCTTTGGCTTGGGTTTTGGAAGGGGCAGGGGCTCACTTCTTTGCTTTCGGCACCATCTTCTTGAAAAGGGCAGAACTGTAAGCTTTTATCAAATAAATTCCCATTATAAAAGTCAACCCATATCTAGCAGCTTTTAGCAAATTAAAACATCAGACTTCATAAAAATTAAAAACTTTTGTGCAGCAAAGGACATTATCAAAGAGTGAAAAAACAACAGAGAGAATGGGAGAAAATATTTGAAAATCATATATCTGATGAGGGTTTATTAACTAGAATATATAAAGAAATCCTTCAACTCAACAACAAAAAACAAACATCTGTTGCAACCCAGCTCTGGAAGGTCATGGGTTGGGGGCTGGGGGAGGTGGCAAGATAAAGCATATACTCGGCACATAATCAGACATGAGCTTTATTTATTGGGATTTACAGACAGGAGAGGGTCTTCAGTGGCAGCAGGCCAAAGAATGAAAGTAGCACTCCGCAAAGAGGCAGGGAAATGAGGGGCAAAATATAGGGTCTCAGAACAAAGACATTTCATAACAGAGTTACATAAATGGGGTCTGGTGATGTTACTGTAAGAAGGAATTGTACAGCCTGGAGAAAATTACAGTCTACATACCATCTGTACACTGTTCTCCCATGAGCAGGTCTGTTACATTTTAATTTGTGTCCTGGAGCATGCAGGTGGCTGCGTACTGGGGGCTGAGTTTCCCTTTGGGAAGCCAGGGCTGGGAACCCAACTGGATCCCCAACATCCAGTGTAAAAGGGGCAAAGAACTTGAATAGCTATTTTGGGCAATAATTACATGAAAGGATACTTAGCACCATTACTTATTAGAGGAATGCAATACCAGAATAAGATATCACTTCACACCCAGTAGGTGGACTATTAAAACACACACACACACAAACACACACACAACAAAATATAACAATTGTGGACATAGATGTGGAGAGATTGGAATGCTTGGACATTGCTGGTGCTCCTAGCAGCTTTTAGAAAACTAAAACATCAGACTTCAAAAAAAACCAAAGTTCATAGCACTTGAATTCACAAGCCAAAAGGTAGAAACAGCCCAAGTGTCCATGGATAAGCAAGCTGTGGTAAATACATACATACAATGGAATATAAGTCAGCCATGAAAAGAAATGAAATTATGATACAGGCTACAACATGGATGAGCCTTGAAAACAGCGTGCTAAATGAAATAAGCCTGACACAAAGGGACAAATATTGTATGATTCCACTTATATGAGGTACCTATAATAGGTAAATTCGCAGAGATAGAAAGTAGATTAAAGAGTACCAGATGCTGGGGTGAGGTGGCGGGGACGGGCATTAAGGAGCTATAATTTAGTGGGTATAGTTTCTGTTTTCTGTTTTCTGTTGGATGATGAAATAGTTCTGGAAATAGTGGTGATAGTTTCACAACACTGTAAATGTATTTAATGCCAGAGCCACAGCCTGTGAAGATGTGTCTTTCCACTGGAGCAAATGCCACTGCCAGGATGGATTCTAAACATTCCCGCTTCTGTGGTTCACCTGCTTGATATTCAAAGTCTGAGTAGCTAAGCTTAGGGCATGTGCTCAAGCCTTCACTTTCGGACAAAGGGAGACAAAGTATCTAGAATTTTTGGCTTCTATAGTAAAAATGGGGATAGCCTTTCAATAAGATTCACATAATTGTGGATCCCCAAAACATGTGAAGAGGATCCAGATGTTCTGCAGTAAAAAAAGCAAAACTCAAATATCCACCACAGTCCATATGAGTGGAAGTTCATGGGTTATGGAAGTCATCTGGGGCTGCAGGAGAGGAGAGAGGCCTTCTGAATGATCTGAACTGCTGATCCTTCCATCCCTCCTTGTATACAGGTTCATTATCAAGGAACTCAGTACGTGAAAGGAAGCGCAATTCCATCACTCAGAGCCTAGATTTGAACCTGAGACCTCTCCATCTACTGCCCCCCACAAATAAAAATTAATCTTGTCTAATGAACACTTTTTGCCTCTTTGGTTAAATACTGAATTTCAACACTAAGGCCTCTGCTTTCTTGCTTGGTATGCTACTTGAGATTATGCCACTGTAAGTTGACCCCTTCCTCCATCTCTGATTCTTTCTGCACACGTCTCACCTCTACACACCTGGCAGCCATCTAGCCCTATAGTTTTACAGACTGAAGTGCTCGTAACCCAACTCTCTGAGGGGAAAAGTGTAGTGTTGATTTGTAGTGTTTGCCAGTTCCCATGGTGTAAATACTTCTATTATGGCTGATTTCAAGCTACCAATGGCTTAACATTGGTTGGTCTGTGGATGAGAGCACCAACTTTGAAAATCATTGATAGCTATAGCTGGGAGGGCCTTCAGAATCATTTTGAATAGTGTGGTTCTCATAAACGTTGGCTGCCCTCTAGAATCTTTGGAAGTTAGGAGGATTAACAGGAGGGTGTGCCTATCAGACACAGTGGATAGGAACCCCTAAAAATCTGAATTTTTAACAACTTCTGAAATAATTTGGATGCATAATCAGGTTTAAAAAATAGTGCTTAGTTTCTCCTCCGTAATCTAGTGGGCTCATCTCACACCTAGCTCTCTCCTAGCCATGAGCTCATCTTCCCCTTCCCCACATACTCCTCATTTGGGGTCTCCAAAGCCTCTTCTCCACTATCTTGCAAGCATCCTCTAGTCCCTGGCTGAGCTCAAAAATCATGACTTGTAGTTGGTACCAAAACTCCCTCCTTCCTTCTGCTCTTTTCAAGTTTGATCTACTCTAACTTACCCCTTAGGATTCTTTTCAAAAAATTTTGTTTTCATTAGAGCAGTTGTAGATTTACAGAAACACCATGCAGGAAGTACAGAGTTCTCCTATACCCTGCCCCACATGCAGTTTTCCCTATTATTAGACTTTGCATAGTGTGGTGCCTTTGTTTCATGAGAAACAATATTATTATAATTATGCTATTAACTTTAGCACACTGTGCACATTGTATTGTAAACTTCTATGGGTGTGTGTGTGGTAACTTATATACAACCCAAAAGTTACCTCTTTTTGCCTTTTCAAATATACAATTCAGTGGTGTTAATTACATACACAAAGTCATGCCTCCATCTCCATCATCCATTGCCAAGACTTTTGCATCAACCCAAAGAGAAACTCCATACCAATTAAATATTAACTCCCCATTCCCCTCCTCCACTTGACTCCTGGTAAACTGTATTCTAGTTTATGACTTCATGAATAGGCTTATTTCACATTAGTAAGATCATACAATATTTGTCCCTTTGTGTCTGGTTTATTTCACTCACCATAATTTCTTCAAGGTTCATCCTTATTGTTGCATGCATCAGAATATCCTTCTTTTTTTATAGCCAAATACTTATATATATTGAATGTATATACCACATTTTGTTTATTCATCAATTAATGGACACTTGGATTGCTTACATCTTTTGGCAATTGTGAATAAATCTGCTATTAACATCAGTATGCAAATATCTGTTCAATTCATTGCTTTCAATTATTTGGGGTATATACCCTAGGGTCATATGGTAATTTTATGCTTAAGTTTCTGAGGACTCACCATACTATTTTCCACAGTGGTTACACCATTTTACATTCCCACCAACAATGAACAAATACTCTTATTTTTCCACATCCTTACCCACATTTGTTATTTTCCTTTTTTTAAAATTAGTAGTAGCCATTCTAGTGGGTTAGAGATAGTATCTCATTGCCCCTATGGTTTGATTTGCATTTCTCTGAGGCTAATGACTTTGAGCATCTTTTTATGTGCTTATTGACCATTTGTATTTCATTTTTGGAGAATGTCTATTCAAGCCTTTTTCCTTTTTTTTTTTTTTTTTGCTACATATCCCCCCCTTTCTGCTTGTTCTTGCTGTGTTCATTTT
>PVKH010010759.1:0-18089 GCA_004027955.1 Chaetophractus vellerosus | reverse complement strand
CTTATTTAATATTGTATTAGAAGTACTTGCTCCAGCACTTAAGCAAGAAAAAGAAATAAAATGTATCCAAATTGGAAAGGAAGAAGTAAAACTTTCACTAGTTGCAGGTGGGATGATCTTATACATAGAAAGGCCTGAAAAATCTACAACAAAGGCTCTGGGGCTGACAAACAAGTCCAGTAAAGTGGCAGAATATAAGATGAACAGGGAAAAATCAGTCTCATTCTGTACACTAATAATGAGCACTCTGAGGAGGAAATCAAGAAAAAAAATTCCATTTATAATAACAACTAGAAGCATCAACTATCTAAGAATAAACTTAACTACCAAGGATGTAAGGGACTTGTACACATAAAACTACACAACATTATTAAAGGAAGTCAAAGAAGATCTAAATAAATGGATGAATATTCCATGTTCATGTTTTGAAGAGTAAATATCATTGAGATGTCTATCCTACTGAAATCGATTTACAGATTTAACACAATCTCAATTGAAATGATAATAGCATTTTTATTGAACTGTAAAAGCTAGCTATGAAATTTATTTGGAAGGGCAAGGGCCCCTGAATAGCCAAAAACATCTTGAAAAAGAAAAATGGAAAGTGAAATAATCACACACTACCTCACTTTAAAGCATACTACAAAGCTACAGTGGTCAAAACTGCATAGTATTTGCACAAGGATAGACATATTGACCAATGGAAATAAATGAGAGTTCTGACATAGACCCGTGCATATATGGCCAACTGATATTGAACAAGACCACCAAGCCCACTCAACCGGAGAAAAAAATCCTCTTCAACAAATGGTACTGGGATAACTGGATATTCATATCCAAAAGAATGAGAGAGGATCACCATCTCATGTCCTATACAAAAATTAACTCACGATATATCAAAGACCCAAATAAAGAGCCAAGACCATAAAGCTCCTAGAAGATAATAGGGAAGCATCTATGAGATCATGCAGTAGGAAATTGTTTCATAAACTGTACACCCAAATCGCAAGCAACAGAAGAAATTGATCTACTCAAAATTAAAAACTTTCATGCTTCAAAAGAGTTTTTCCAGAAAATGAAAAGGCAGCATACTCAATTGGAGAAAGTGTTTGGGAACTGCCTATATGATAAGGTTCTATATAAAGAAATATAGCTTATATGAAGAAATCTTGCATCTTAAAAATGAAAAGACAAACAACCCATTTAAACAATGGACAAGAGATTTGAAGAGACATTTTGACAAAGAGGAGTACAAATGGCCTAAAAGCATGAAAAGATACTCAACATCAATAGCTATACGGAAGTGCAAAACAAAACTACAGTGAGATACACTTCTTAGTCTGGCTGCTATTTAAAAAAAAAAAAAAGAAAAGAAACTACAAATATTAGAAAGAATGTGAAGGAATGGGGACATTTATCCACTGCTGATTGGAATATAGAATGATGCAGCCATTGTGGAGGATGTTTTGGAAGTTCTTCAGGAAGCTGACTATTTAGACTTGCCATATGATCCAGAATCCCACTATTAGGAATATAGACAGAAGAACTGAAAGCAGTGACATGAACAGATATATGCGCACCAATATTCATAGCAGCATTATTCAATATTGCTAAAAATTGGAAGTAACCCTAGTGTCCATCAACAGAAGAATGGATAAGCAAAATGTGGTATATACATTCAATGGAATATTACCCAGATGTAAGAAGGAATGAAGTTTTGACACATGTGGCAACATGGATGAATCTCAAAGACCTTATGTTAAGTGATGTAAGCCAGTGACTAAAGGGCAACTATTGTGTGACCTTACTGATATGACCTGAGGATATTGAACAGACTCACAGAGATAGAATCTGTACAATAGTTTACCAGGAGATAAAAAGGGAGTAGAGAATGGTGAGCCCATGCTTAATCTGGGCAGAACCTATGATAAGGTGTAAGGGAGTGGTTTGGCAGTGGATGGGGTGATTGTGGTGCAAGGATGTGAGTGAGGTTGATGGTGCTAGAGTGTGAGAGTGAGCAGGGTTGGTGGTTGTGTTGAGCTATCCACGGAACTGGGTGGAGGGCTGGAGGAAGAAACAAGTGAGCTCTTGGGAGGTGGAGGTCCATGGTTGAAAATAAAATTGTGGGAATGTTCTTTAGATAAATAGGGCAAACAGTGGTCACTGGTGCAGGGTGTAGGTGGTGGGGGGATATATGGGAAAGGGTGCACCTGGAGCATGCTTCTACAGAATATGAATGTATTCTTCTTGTCCTAGGGTGTTATCTCAGTAGGTGGAGACCCACAGAATAAAGAACAAAATATTAAACTTCCATCCTGGTGAGTCCTCTTAGGTTCTCAAATAGAGGGACAAGAATCTCTAGAACACATAGGCAGTGCCTAATAGAAGAAAATAGACCAATATGTCAAGCCCTCAATATTAATGCCTGTAACAATGAACCTTATTTTTGCAAAATTGAAACTTAGCCTAATAATAATCATTGCCTAAGAGTTACCTCCTGAAAACCTACTTGTTACTCAACTGTGGCCTCTCTCTAAGCCAAAGTCACCATATAAATGCACTACCTTCCAGCTGGCATGGGACATGACTCCTGGGGATGAGCCTCCCTGGCACCAAGGGATTAACACCAAGCACCAACTAGTGATGCATTTGGAAAAAGACCTTGACTGAAAAGGGTAAACATTAAATACTAAAGAGTTTTTATGACTAAGAGATTTCAAAATGACTTGGGGGGTCATTCCAGAGGTTACACGTAAGCATGTCTCAGGAAGATCACACTAAATGCCACTGTGAATAATGCCTTAATAGGGGTGTTCCTGAGGGCTCTATAGCCATCTGGACACTATAGCAAGGTACACAACCCCTTGATATCAGCACCTTATCAGTGAACCTTACCTTGGAATACATGGCAACGTCTTTCCTTAATATAACAGAGTTAGATTTGTTTATCATTTCCCTACACATGATCATTTCCCTCTTCTATTTGAGCCTATAATTAGTACTATACCTATAAAATATATGTCTCAGGGGCATAAATCTTCAGTCTGTTCATATGCCAGTTAAGCCCTGAATCTCAGAAAAGTTGAAGTGAACACCTACTCTCCAGTTCATTGGATTCATCCAGGAAAATTAACAAAATGATGATTATGGACAAGCCCCATTCCACAAAACAGTGAGTATCTACAACTGCAAGAAAAACAGTTCCTTTATCTGTCCCATAAGACCTAAGCCCCCTCTCAATCTGAAGTGGAGCAGGCATCACCATCCCCAGATCCTTAGTGAGGAATGAATAAACATAAGGGGAAATGCAATCATCAACAAGGTAAACTTATTATTATTGTAATAATGGATGAACAAGTAACACTGATATAAAGATAGTAGTTACCAGAGGTTCTGAGGAGTGGGGAGGGAATAATAGGTGCAACGTAGGGCATTTTTTAGGGCATTGGAATCAAACATAAACTGCAATGTAAACTTTAGACATTGATTAGTAGCAATGCTTCAATATTTATTCATCAGTTGTAACTAATGTACCACACAATTGCAAGATGTTATATATAGGGGAAGATGTGGGAAAGGGAGGGGGTGGGGTATATGGGAATCCCTTATACTTTTGATGTGACTGTTCTGTAATCTAAAAACCTCTTTAAAAATAAAGTGTATTATATTTTAAAAAATACTTAATAGAACATCTAGACAGAAGATCAATAAGAAAATAGAAGTCTTGAAAAATACTCTAAATTAAATACACCTAACAAAAATATATTGAACATGTCATCCAACAGTGACAGAAACACATTCTTCTCAAGTGCATATGGATCATTCTCCAGGATAGACCATATCTTAGATCACAACTGCCTTGCTAATTAAAAAAAATTGAAACCATAAAATGTTTCTTACTTTGGTCAGAATGGAATGGAACTAGAAATCAGTAACAGTGGGGAAATGGAACATTTTCAAACATGTGAATTTAACCATTGTACTCTAGTAACACCTGTCAATCAAAGGAGAAATCACAAAGGACATTGGGAAATATCTTGAGGTGTATGAAGCTGAAAACACAACATAGTAAAATTTATGAATTGTAGCTAAGGTGGAACTAAGAGGTGTGTTTATAGGTTAAAATGCCTTCATTAAAAAAGGAAAGGTTTCAGTTCAGAGACCTAATGTCAAAAGTGGAAAAACTAGAAAAGAGCAATCTAAACCCAAAGTGAGCAGAAGAAAGGAAATAGCAAAGACTAGAATGGAGATAAATGAAACAGAGAATTAGAGAATCATCAAAACCAAAAGTTGGTTCTTTGATAGGATCATTAAAATTGACAAACTTTTAGCTTGTATTATGAATAAGAAAAGAGAGAAGATACAAATAACCAAAATCTGTAATGAAAAGGGGAACATTACAACCAACTAAATACTAAATAATAAAGGACAAAAAGAGGATACTGTTATTAACTACATGCCAACAAATTAGATAACTTAGATGAAATGGAAAAATTCTTAGAAATACACAAACTACCCATACTAACTCAGAAAGAAATACAAAATTTCAACAAACAATAACATGTAAAGGAACAGAATCAGTAATAAAAACCTGCCAACAGGAAAGCTCAAGACCAGTTGGCTTCACGGGGGAATTTTATCAAACATTGAAATAACACCAATGCTGCTCAAACTCTTCAAAAAAACGGGAGAGGAGGAAGTACCTCCTAATTCACTCTATGAGGGCAACATCACCTTCATATCAAAGACAGATAAAGATATCACAAGAAAATAAAATTATAGACCAATATCTCATATGAATATAGATGCAAAAATCCTCAACAAAATACCAGCAAACTTAAAGCAACAGAATTCTGCATCGTGATCAAGCAGGTTTATTTCAAGTATGCAATTGTGGCTCAATATAAAAAAATCAATCAGTATAATGCTCCACATTAAGAGAACAAGAGGAATAATGGGGAAAAAAGGAAAATTGATTAAAAAAAGACATTTGATAAAATCCAGCATTGTTTCTCGGTAAAAAACAAAAAAAACAAAAAAAAAACACTTAGAAAACTAGGAATAGAACGAAACTTTCTCAACACAATAAAGCACATATATTAGGCAATGGCTTCTTAGATCTTACCCCAAAGGTACAAGAAACAAGAAAAATAGAAAAATGGAATATCAGCAAAATTATAAACTTTTTGCATCAAAGGTGATTTTTATGAAAGTAAATAGACAGCCTACACATTGGCAGAAAAGATTTGGAAATCACATAACCAATAAGGGTTATACTCTGGATTTCTTTATCGATTGATCGATCGATCGATAAAGAAATCCTACAACTCAGCAACAAAAGACAAACAACCCAATTAAAAAGAAGACAAAAGTCTTGAATAGACATTTCTCCAAAGAAGAGATACAAATGGCCAGAAGTGCATGAAAAGATGCTCAGCATAATTAGCCTTTAGGGAAATGCAAATCAAAACCTCAATGAAATGCCCTTTCAAACCCACCAGAATGGCTACTGTTAAAAATCAAACAGAAAAGTACAAGTGGAGAGGATGTGGAGACATAGGAACACTCATCCATTGCTGTTGGCAATGTAAAATGGTGCAGCCACTGTGGAAGAAAGTTTTTGTGGTTCCTCAGAAAGTTAAGTATACAATTAACATATGGCATGGCAAAATATACCCAAAAGAATTGAAAGCAGGGACTCAAACTACTTGCATACCGATGTTCACGGTGGCATTATTCACAGTATCCAGAATGGAAGCAACCCAAGTGTCCGTCAACCAATGAATGGATACACAAAATGTGGTATATACACACAATGGAATCTTATTTAGCCATAAAAAGGAATGAAGTTCTGATACAAGTGGCAATATGGATGGACCATGAAGGCATCATGTTGAGTGAAATAAGCCAGACACGAAATGATAAATATTGTATGATCTCACTGATATGAAAAAATTTGAATAAGCAAACTCATAGAGTCAGAATCTAGAATATAGGTTACCAGGGCTCAGGCTAGTGCTAGGGAATAGGAAGTTTAGGTTTAAAATATACAGTTTCTATTTGGTTAAAAGGGTAAATTTTAGTGTGCATATATGTTACTAGAATCAACATAAAAAAATAATCGATGGGTCAGTACAACACAAACAGTGAACCCTAAGTTAATCCATATACTATAGTTGATAGTACAATTATGAAAATATGCTTTCATCAATTGTGACTAACATAACACAGTAATGCAATGTGTTATTAATTGGGTGGCATACGGGGTCCCTGAATTTCATGTATGATTTTTTTTTTGTAGGCCTGAAAATTCTCTAATAAAAATACATATTTTTTATAATTATGATTTTTTCATTATGTGACTCATAGTAGATAACTAGTTATTAATAAGAAAAGTGAAATAAATACCTAAGAACTAATAGGTAGTTTTGATTTATTGTAAGCAAATTTTTCTTGGAAAATACTTAGAAAGGCATATTTAAGAAGTTAATTTTGAAAAATAAGACAATAAAGGAAAATTTGCCATATTAGATAATGAAAATAACTGTAAAGTTGCTATAATAAAGAATAATATGGTATTGGCACAGTTATACACATTGTTGGAATAGATGAAGTCTAAAAACAGATCCAAGTAAATATGGAAACCTAAGATAAAATGAAGAGAATATTTCAATTCAGTTGAAAATGGATGGCATAAGTAACAAGTGGTTTTGGCATAATTTTGACTTTATATCTAAAATCCCATAGTAGGTTATGGCCTAAACTTCAAAATATGAAAAAAATTTATATCAGATAACTTCAAATCATAGAAACCGTAAACTTTGAGAGAGAAAAATTTTGTTGCGTATATTTAGAAATGAATTTCCAAATAAAGACTAACTGTCCCCAAAAACAACCAAAAAAAATTGCTTGCCATCCGTGTTTCAGGCCAAGTGTCAATGTCTCTGTTAATTGAAAAGCTCCCAGAATAGTACGTGAGAAAGATAATCCAGTGGACATGTGCAAAGGTTATGAATATTCATAGAAGTGATAGTGGAGGTGTTTCATAATTACATTAAAGGTGTGCTAGAGCTACATTTGTCAGGAAAATGTGAATCAGAAGATGAGACACCAGGATTCTCTCATCAAACTTTTGAAGTTAGAAAGTTCAAAATAACATTCCAACCTATGCTGTAAGAAGGAATAAGGATCTCTTATACAGTGGAAATATATTTGAAAATTGAAAACATATATGCCATTTTGCCAGCATGCTATATTTTGTATTCTTCCTAGGTGAAGGCATAGATATAATGAAGTTTATTGTAGCAATATTTGAAGTAGCAAAACACTAGAGAACACTTTAATGGCAATCATTATGAAAATAGCTAAATCTATTTTCTGTATTTATACTATGTAATGTTATGAAGGTATTTTTAATAATGTATTATTATTATAATTATTGATCTAGAATGTATTCCTTAAGGTAAGAACAAGTTGCAATAATATAAATAAAATGTTTAGACAAAAAGAATTCAATCTAAGTATAAGTTACAAATTGTAGGAACTTTTATTTCCTCAGCTGAGTTGAGACTGAGGGAAGGGTGAATGGAGGTTATTAACATTTTCCTTATAAATGTCCATAATATTTTACTTCTTACAATCAACATGTACTATTTTATAATAAAAAGTAAATTAAAATTTAATATTATAATAAAATAAAGCTTAGGTGTTTGAGAGTGACATTTGACAGGTGCTGTTCTAAGTTTTTACTATGGTTTAGAATGAGAGATTTATATATTTTTTCTCTTATAGCTAATATTTTCAAATCTGTTTGTTGAAAATACATTTCCCCCATTATTATGAAGTTCCACCTTTATCAAATACTTAATTCCATATTTCTTTAGGTCTACTTTGAAACCCTTCATTCATCCTCTTACTCTATCTACATGTGACTGTACCAAGCTGTTTTGATTTTTATACTGGGTCATATTTTTACCATTGAGTAAGGCCAGTCCCTTGATACAATAATTATTTTCAGAATATCCTACATTTTCTCACATATAAAACTAATTTTTAAAAAGAAAAAATCTCTACAAAATAATAAAATATTAATTTAAAAGTATAAATGCAAATATATGCACTATGCCTCATTTAACAGTTGATATAACTATTAACTGAATAGTCCAGAATTCAGTCATTATTTTAATATATAACTTTCCTGGTGTCGAGACTGGCAAATGAGAGTATACTAAATTTACTAGTGTTAAAGACAAAGGACTGGGATGTTATTTTCAAAATATCATATCTTTTTTAAAGCATCATGCTGAAAATGATAGATGGATGTTACATTGTCTATTGAATCAATAATATGTAAGCAAATTCTGCCTTGTTCCTGCTTTGTAATATATATCTGTGGGCTTAACAGGCTACATTTATAATTTTAATAAGAGACAGTGCAATGTGTAATGGTAATTGTTTTTTCTCTATTTTTCATCAATGGATCAACATTTAGTTTTGAGAAGTCTTCTGTAACTCAAGGCAGTTGTTACTCTGTTATAATTATAAGCAATATAAAATCTAAAAGTAATGTTGTGTAATTAAATGAGATAGTTTTCAGTGTACAATTTAAGCCAATATATCTCAGTTTTACTGAATTATACTCAAATATCATACAACCATCCATAGTGTACACTCACTGACTTTTACTATTATCACAAAGTTGTGCACTCATCACCACAAGCAATTTTAGAAAATTTTAATTACTCCAAAAAGAAAAACCCCATACTTCTTAGTAGTCACCTCTTAATCCCTCTATTCTTTCCCATCCCTACATAACCACTAATCTAATTCTCTCTCCATAGATTTATTTATATTTACATTTTATACAAATGAACTCATACCATATGTAGTATTTGTGTCTGTTTTCTTTCACTTAGGGTAGTGTTTTTAAAATAAGTCTAATTTTCCTAATTAGAAAAGATGTAGGTTTACATAAAAGTAATGTAAAAAAAAATACAACATTCTCCTATACTCCCCTATTGTTGGCACTTTGCATTGATGTGGTACCTTTGTTACAATTGATGAAGGAATATTAAAATATTACTGTTAATTATAGTCCATAGTTTGCATCAGGTGTATTTTCCCCATATACCACCCAATTAACACCTTGTAATAGTGATGTTTATTTGTTATAATTCATGGAAGAACATTCTTATATTTGTACTATTAACCACAATCATCATCCACCACAGGGTTCACCATTTAAGCCAATTTTATCTGAAACAATACCACATTGGCTATTTATAAATGGAATAAGCTATATAATATGTACATGTACATATGTTAATTAAACTGGAATCACAATTTTTCTTTGGTAATCTCAAAATAAAATAAAATCTGTATCAAGAACACATATATATTAGTTCAAAGATTTTCCTAATATTAATAAAAATATATGTAACAATAGCTAGATCATAAGGAATTTTTTATTTTTCATTTTTTATGTCAATATTATAAGTTACTTCACTAACACAAGAAAGCATTTAGAATAACAATAAATATGCTTTGGTCCATTGTTACAACCCCTGCCCCTCCTTATTTTTCTTCATTCTTCATTCTTGAGAGATTTGGTGTGATGTCCACTCTGACTGCTTCAGGCTGAGAAGGGACATAGATATTATGTGGCAGAAGAAAGGAATTGTTTCGCTTGAAGTCGAAGTCGAAGATACTCCTTATTTTTGGGATGGGGCTGGTCTAGCATCATCATTTTGTTAGTTGCCCAGGGCAAGTCAGAAGAACTGGAGAGTAAGAGTTGGCCACAACTCTGCTGTGTTTCAGGGCTCAACTGGCATATTAACAAGCCAAAGATTTAAGTCTCTGAGAAATATTCTTAACAGGTACATAAGGTTCAAATAAAAGTAGAAAAACCATGATTAGGGGAATTATGAGTATAACTATGTTAAACTGGGAAAATAAATTTTCATATCTTCCCAGATAGGACCCGCCGCAAGGGTGTTGACTTCATGAGGCCACGTGGCTTACCTATGGTGTCCTGTCCTCCCTAGAGCCCTTAGAAGCACTTAAAAAAAAAAGGAGGTACAGAGGACTGAACCCAGGACCTCTTACATGCAAAGAAGATGCTCAACCAATGAGCTACACCCATCCCCACGGGAGCACTTTTGTTTGAGGCTTTGTTTACTGTGCTCCTTAGTGAAATCTTCCTGACATGTATATAAGCATAACCTACAGAACAAACTCCCAACTCACTTTGAAATCTTTTAGCAATTAAAAAAAACCTCTATTTTATTTGATATTTCCTCCTTTTGGTCAAGGTCTTTTTCCAATGCATCGCTGATTACTGCTTGGTATTAATCCCTTGTGCCAGGGAGGCTCATCCATGGTAGTCATGTCTCATGTGGGGGGAAGGCAGTGTGCTTATTTGCAGAGTTTCGCTTAGAAAGAAAGATGCCACATTTGAATAACAAGGAGGTTTTCAGGAGATAACTCTTGGTACTAACTATAATTTGGCTTAGTTTCATTATTACAGGAATAATGTTCATAAGTGCAAGCATTAAGATTGAAGGCTTAGTTTATTGGCCCATTTTGTTTTATTAGGCAAGGCTTATATATTCCATGTTTTTGCCATCTTATTTGGAAAAGTAGCAGGACTTCTCCAGGAATTATCCATTACTATGTATGTGAATAAAGTATGGCTATCAAGTCAGTATTAAAATATAAAATGCTAAAGAAATAACACATTTGCTATTTGAAAAGATCTATTAACATCTTAAATGGTGCATAAAAGTTGTAATATAGCAGACTCCATCTCAAAGAAATTTGGGTTTAATTTTTGAAAAGTAGTTTCTTAAACTGAAGAATTTTAAGTAAATCATTACAATCAATGCTAATTATAATTTTGAAAGCAGTAATGGATTTAAATTGAGGTACTTGGAATGGAGACCTTTTTGAGATGTCTGCAGGCACCCGCTGTAAAGGACTGGCTGACAGCTGGTTTCACATGTCATAATATAATAACATACTATGTATTAGACAACACAACTCTCTGTCAATTACAGAATCACTCATATCCTTGTCAATGTAGAGCAAACCCTTAAAAAAATCATCTGACTTTTTTTCATAGAAGAAAATAGGAGTGTGAAATTGCAGTCTAGCTCTAATGGCATCAATTAAATGATGGGAACAAAATTCTGTATTTATAAAATAATCATGTATAAAAGATGTTCTGTAATGATCAATGCATGTGTTGTTTAAATCTTGTATGGGATAAGATTATATTTCAGGTGAGATTATATATGGGATTGAGCTGTTTGTCATCTTCAATTTAGTTTTGTCATTACATTTATTTGCTGTTTTTGTGGTTTATATCATCTTTCTTTTAATTAGAGAAGTTGTGAGTTTATAAAACAATCATGCATAAAATACAAAATTTGCGTATACCACCCTACCACACTTGCATTGGTGTGAAACATTTGTTACTGTTGATAACAGTGTTTAAATAATTGTACTATTTTTTTTAGATTTATTTTTTATTTTTTACATATTCCCCCCCCACTCGTTCTTGCTGTGTTCATTTTTGCATTCTTCTGTGTCTGCTTGTTCCCCCCCACGGTGGTGACCCTCTGAGTGAGCTCACTGCACGACGGCCTGCCTGCTCGCGGGGCTTGCCCTGCTCATGGGGGCTTGCCCTGCCCGTGGCAGCTTGCCTTCTCAAGGTGGTCTGCCCGCTCGAGGAGGCCCAGGAACCAAACCTGGGGCCTCCCATGTGGTAAACCAGCGCCCTACCATTTGGGCTACAGCCGGCCCCTAATTGTACTATTTTTAATAGCAGTTATCTTTGTTATGATTGATGAAAGATTATTAAAAGAGTTCTATCTTAATATTATTTTTAAAACTTGCCTAACAGTTTGACTTGAATTTTTATAGTTTCTGTAACAAATAATTTACAGAACAAACAAAAAAGAAACAACAAAACTCCACAGTTTGTCTCTTTTTGCCAAATATTACTAACCAGTCTATTTTAAATTAAATCAGAGATGGCAAAATTAATTATCAAGTATTTGGTGAGTAACCAGTATGTGTGATACAGCTTTGTTTTTAGTATGAAATCCTTCAGAAGAGGGAAGATATCTGAAATGCAATAATACAATCAGATACTAACCTTGTACTTTAAACTCCTAGATATCCAATGCTCTTTTAAGGTGCAGTATGTGTGTACGTGTGTATGTCTAAGTAAAAATAATCATTTAAGCCATAGGTCTGGTTATAATTAAAAAGAAAACAAACAAACAAACAAAAACTTAGTTGAGTTGTAAGGAAAAATTATCTTGGTGAAAAATAAAATTTATAATATAATTAAAGAAAAAGCTTTCAGCATTTTTATGTAATAAATGAGTGGTAGGTCCTATCAATATTAATCTTACTTCAATTTTCAATAATTTCTCAAATGAAAATATCCTTATTTGCTTGCATGTTATGTGATATTTATAAATGCTACATGTTCAACTCTACCATTTCCTCTTTTCTTAAGTGCTAATGATCATTAGTTCTAATATTTTTGTGTATCTTTTCATTTGATATTTAGATGTAGAAAAGCTAGCTATTTCCTTTAAGTAAATTATTATAATTGTGGTCAATTATTTTACACAAATATTAGCATCCACTAAATAAAATAATCTTGCATCCTATTGGTCCTCTTTTTTATCTTGCTTACTAACCCACAAGGAATGAAGAGATAATATATCTGCAAATTTCTTACAAATATCTGTTGTAATTTTTATTGTTTTGTTTGAATGAAGTGGGCTTTTTAATTTTCCAATCAGATATTTTCATTTTATTTAAATTGTTCATTCAAAAACTGAGCAGTTTATTTTTGCATTTTATAGAAATATTTCTTTTTTATATTAAAATGTAAATGGTAATAAATAATTGAGGTTCCAAGATTATACTATTTTTTCTGCTTATGATCAAGGGGTGTAGATTAGATATGATCTCTGACCTCTAGGAAATAAAATAATAATAAAAGACATGTGAGAAAAATATATAGCTATCATAAATATATTTTTAAGAGCACTATAATCAAAAGGGTATAGAACAAAGAAATAATATTCTGGCATTATCTTTGTAGGTGGAAAATTTAGTACTCTATATAAATATAACCAATGAAGAAGAAATTATTATGTACATTTCTCAGACAATGAAACTGAGGCTAAGAGATATTTCATTTCCCCCACTCATATAATATTGTGTGTATATGGTAGAGGCAGGATTCCAAAGCTCTTATGAGTGTGTGAGTATGATTGTGTGCATTCAGGTAAACTTATTTTCCAGTGTAGTCTCTGAGTCAGATAAAAATTGTTTTCTACAAAAATGATTACTTCTGTATACATATAGGTTTAAAGGAGGCCAGTTAAAGAGTCATACTTTCTAAAAATCTAATTAAATTTTGCAAAACCTAACATTTAGTCTATCTCAGAAATGAAGGATTTCTAAGAATATAATAAACCTTTTCTTCTGTTATAATTTGTCCCCTCAAGTATGTGGACACCATGAGGAAAGGAATTTTTGTGTGTTCTGTTCATGATATATACCCAGTCTTCTTTGTCAAATGTCTGAAGACCCATACATGTTTTTCGAGGGACAGTGACAGTGTTTCTTGTGCCTCTACTTTCTGTATGTGCTACTGGAGAAATTTTCTATTCAGTTAATGTACATCAGTACACTCACTATTAGATTGCTCAATCCAAAAATAAAAGTAATGTTAATTCATCCTTTTCATATGCACAAACTTATTGAAGTTTAGACCAACTATTTTTTAAATGCAACAGATTGGAGTTTATCTTGGAAGGGTGCTTCCATCTGTGAAAACTGTCATTGGAAGAAGGAAGAGCACTTTAAAATAAATCTACCAGCTGTATTGATAATCTTGTAGTGATATGAAGGCCTGAATATGATAGGACTATTTGTTAAGTTAGTTATACCATATGACAGGATGGCTGGCTTGTGAGTTTTTCATGTTTCTTGATAATGGCTTTAAAAAGCATTAAATTGCAGAGGAATGACATTAATATGGCTTCAAGCTATAAATCTAAAATAAAAGACAAAAATAAATGTTTAAGTTATTTTTAAAAATTAACTCACCTGAATGGCACAAGTTGCGCCTAAGAACATGTTTTACAAACCCCAATGACTAAAAGAAAATTCAACAACTGCATAATATGGATAAATGAATGGACTGGGGAGCATGCAATGCCTATACCTTTGTGTTAATTTGCAACAAACGTCTCAGACACCATTTTTGTCATTCATATATTTTTGGAAAAAAGAGTGAGAGTACCCATGCTTTATATATAAAGAATCTCCTTGCACAGAAGGTTAGATATTTATTTTGTATCTCTCCTAACATAGCCCTCTACATTTCTTCATAAGATCGAAGACTAAAATGCTTGTGACTGATTGAATATCATGAAGAAGACCAGTTGAAGTGGTGTGTATTTTCTGGAAGGATACTACTGGGTGTCTATAAAGTACTCTTCTAAATTGAAATTTTCTAGCCTTTACTTTTAGAATGGTTGAAGAACTAACAGAATAGGAGGTAAACCTCTTGTTTAAAAGGAGGACTCAAGAAATCTTCCCACTTAGATGAAAGGGAAAAAATTGATATTGATTTTGACATTCTCTCTGGGAAGAAGTGAAGAGATGTTCTCTGTCTAATAGGTTGTTGAATGTCTTTGACTCCGAGTACCCAGATCCCTAAACGTTGGAGTTTTCTACCATTTCTCCAAAGCTATTTTTGAGAGATTCTAAATCCTTAGCTTGACAGTCAAGGGTCTCCATAATTTGGTACAAGCACTTTTCGAATATATCTTCTAATCATGTTTCCT
Source organism: Chaetophractus vellerosus (assembly GCA_004027955.1). Classification (NCBI taxonomy): domain Eukaryota; kingdom Metazoa; phylum Chordata; class Mammalia; order Cingulata; family Chlamyphoridae; genus Chaetophractus; species Chaetophractus vellerosus. Next base: position 3,210 of record PVKH010010759.1, on the reverse strand, counting down.
TAGGAACGACACTAGCCAAATTGCCAACTCATTATGCCAAGACAAGGCACATCTTGAACTTTCTTTAATATTCACTCATATCAATCCAGAATGGCTTCTTTAACATTATCTCTTATCTATTAGCCCTCTCACACTGAGAATAATTTTGACCACTACCTGTGTAAAGCTGATGCTGAACATCTTAAACAGAAATGACTTCTTACTCTGGTCTCCTTAAAAATTAAATAATTTTGGTGTCAGGGAACATATATTGGCTTTTAAAAAATTCCTATAACTTTAAAAAAAAATATTCAATGTATTCTTATTGATTTTTTTTCTAATTTTAAATGCATCTACAATTTTATTTTGGTGAAAGGGCTGCACATGGATTCATGACAGCATTTAATTACTAGACAGTTTCATGCTCAATGATACTCAGTGATAGATCAGACTCTAGTAGTTTGTCAACTATAGCTAATAATGAACCATTAGTGTAATTTAAAATATTTTGTCTTTGTTATTCAAATATGTATCCCTTTCTTTTCTTATGACATCATTTTATATGTAATGTTATAAATCAATTTGGAGTTCATGAAACAATAAAGTCTCTTGTTGAAAGAACCTCAGGTGTTTAATTAAATTAGATTTTTTCCTGAGTTTTTCCCCCCCAAAATCCTTAAAAGTGACCTGCAATTGACATTTTATTCAAGATAGCATTTTTATATTACAAGGACATTTCTAATTATGCTATAGGATGAATTAGTCAGTGAATCAATCAATAAATATTTGTTAATCAAGCATGTCCAATGCTATTAAGTAAGAGGAGGAATGAATACTGACCAATGATTTTGACATGTTCTCCAGCACTGCTTATCTGCTCAGTTACAGGGTTTAGGCAGGAAATAAGGATATTTGCTTTGGAATAGACCAATTAATTTTGCTAGTAATTTTTTTAACACTTCTGTATTTCTAGGTATTTTATTCTTTTGGCTCATATAATAAATGGAATTATTTTCATAACTTTTGTGTCAGTTTTTCATAGCTACTGTATAGAAAAAATTACTTCTGTGTTGATCTTGTATCCTGCAACCTTGTTGAACTCTTTTTTCAGTTTTAATGTATTTTTTAGTGGATTCCTTAAGACTTTTTTGTATACAATATTTTGTATCAGCAAATAGAAATAGTTTTACTTATTTCTTTCTAATCTGGATAGCTTTTAGTTCTTTTTCTTACTTGTTTACCTTGACTAAAACCTCCAATAAAATATTGAATAAAGCTGGCAAGAACAGATATCTTTGTCTTTTTCCTGGCTTAGGGAGAAAGCATTGTCTTTCACTTTATGTATCATGTTAATTGTGGGCTTTTCCTTGATATCCTTTAACAGAGTGAGAATTTTCCTTTCTATTTGTACTTTTATTAGTGTTTTTATCATGGAGGGGTGTTGGATTTTGTCAAATGCTTTTTCTGCATCTATTAATATAAATTGTATGATTTTTGTCCTTTATACTACTGATAAGGTGCATTACAATAATTGCTTCTGGGATGCTAAACCAACCTTGAATTCCTGGAATAAATCCTATATGGTCATATATAATCTTTTATATGTTGCTGGATTCTATTGCCTCATTTTTGCTGTGGAATTTTGCATCTGTATTCACAAGTAATATTGATGTTGTCTTTGTTTGGTTTTGGTATAGATGTAACATTGGCCTCACAGAATGAATTGGGAAGCATTCCATCTAAAATTTGGTAATCAATTTGTGAAGAACTGTTATTAAATGTTTTAAAATTCACCTGTTAAGCTATCTCAGCCTCAGAGATTCTTTGATTCAGCTTTATATCTCAACATTCCCCCATTTTAATGAGTTGGATAAAAATCTTTGCGATGTGCTTATCTTATATTTGAAGAGAGTCTTTGTTAACTTTTGAAAATTATACTTTGACAATTAAGTACGTTCGTTGATAGCCCCTATATGTGACGCTAAGACTGACACAAAGACATTAGTTATTCTGACCAATTTTTTTTCTTGGTAAAAACATACTATTATGTTGAATGAACAGATAAAGGCATTTACCTTACAACAATGTTGTATTGGATTGATGGAAAGATCACAACTCAGGGAACTGTGTGAACCAGAATCATCCAACAAAATGTAAGGCATAATAAATGTAATAGGTTAGCTACATCCTCTGCAATTTACACTGAAAAGAGATTTTTTGTTATCTTTTAAATCAAGATAAGGATTGCAGCTAAGAGTCTAGTCAGCCTGGAATGGAAAAGCATGTTCTGAAAATGTTATTTAAAATATTGCTATCAGCTTGGAGCCAGCTAAATTAAGTTTTCTTCATATATACACACATCCAGAGCACAAATACCTCTAAATAGAATTAGTGGCACTCAGATAAATCCTTGCTCACCTGTTATTAAAAACTTCACTTCAGTATTACAAGTCATTATTTGCGCTAGACTGAATACCTTCCAAAAATCTAGAAATACAAAGACAATGAGCCCAGGTCTTTACCTTCATGGAGTTCACAATGTCATAGAATAAACAGGCCAATAATGAATATTATCTGTATAAAATTATATGGGTTGGGAGCAGGTGTAGCTCAGTGGTTGAATGCCTGTTCCACACTTACGAGGTCCTGGGATCAATACCTGGCACCGACTTGAAAAAAAAAAAAAAGATATGGGTTATCTGTATAATATGGATTGCTGGAATCATGCAATTCTGGGGCAGTTCCCTGGAAATACTGTTTGAGATGAAAAGTATCCAGGGATGAAAAGGGATTAATCAGGCAAACCCTGTGTGCATCTTAGGTATTTTTGGGACAAAATTGCTGGCTTTGGTGTAATTTGTATGTGTTTATCTTTAACCCTTTCTACCTATATCAGAAGGTGTTTGGGAAGGGTGTGAAGTCAGGAGGTGGCACATTTCAGGCAGAGGCATGAGACAGCTTGAACAATGACATAAAACAACACATGTTGTAGGGATTCTAAGCTATTCTATAATTGTCAAATGTAGGAAAGGAAGTGATGAGAGATGAACTTGTGGAAGTCTGGTCCAAGAGTGCATCTATAATGAGCTTAGTCTGCATCCTTTAGTTAATAAAATATTATGGATTGTTGTTAATCAACACTGTGTCATAAATTGTCCTGCATGACATTGCAATGACAGATATGGGCCATTATATATCTTGTCATAACTTACAAAATTGTGCAAGAGAGAG
>PVKH010010758.1:0-18075 GCA_004027955.1 Chaetophractus vellerosus | reverse complement strand
AATAAGCACATCATGTTGACAGTTGCAGGAGGAATTGGTGAGAATGAGTGGGCAGAACTATTTAAATAATCTGTGTAAAATTGACCTTTAGACAATAGATACAAAACTAGTTCTTAATGCAGTAAAGAGGGAGCTATTCTTGGAAGATATTCATATTCAAGGAAATAAAAAACCAATGTGAATAATTCAGGGATATCACTGTAAATATTTTTGAAGACAAAGGAGCAGAATAACCTGGAGGAGGTGGCAGATGGCTTCTCCACGAAGAATGAGACAGCCCTAGAAACTAGCCCTAGAAACCCTTTTTGCCCAGGATGAAGTTTGTTAGTTTCTGTGCTACTGTTTCCTTATAGGAAAAATAAAGATGATAATACTCCTTACATCATGGAATTGTTATGTGTATTAAATTAGTAAATGCATATGAAGCCTGGCATATATTAGAACAAAGCCTACTACATAGTAATCACTTAATTGAGGGCTACTGTGTCACTCTAGATCATCTGAAAAATGTCTAGAAAGTAAAGACAATTAGTATTGGGTTGTATGACTCATGCAACCCAAACAAAATCTACATGCTGGTAAGGATTGAATCACTTCATAATTTACTTCTGAACCACTGCATACATATACCTACATGACCCACTAAATCCTTGCTCTGGACAATGGCAATACAAGGATTTGAGAAAACAAGCTCAGAAAAATCCAAGCCTGAATCCAAGTTTCCTAAAATCCACAGTATACTTCACAGCAGAAATTGAAAAGGAAAATCATTTTTAATGATTTCAAAGGCTTTTTTCCCTGTATACATTAGCCACTAAGTTGTGTCTGAATTTGCATATGTCTTTCTATCTGTGTTTGTGTTAGCTTGCTTGTTTTAGAACCACAGAATTATTTCAGTGAATTACATCAGAGTTGTAGGACATTCACTCATTTTCCAAATCCTACATTCATTATATATTGGGATAACATAAACTCAAGGAGTGACAGATACTATATATCATAATAGTAAAAGGAAAATTAAACAGTAATTTAATTACTATCTAATCTTTCTTTATGAAAAATTAGTAGCAGAGTCAAGATCAATTGATTAAAAGTATTACTTGTTATAGTCAAAGAATAGAGAATAAAAGTGTTACTCCTTCCACTTCTTCAAATGTTTATTAATTGTGGATTAACTGTAGGAATATCATTTCAAAGTAACATGATGCATAAAATAATCATATCACCAACTATTATTTACTCAATAGAAATATGAAAATATTAATGCTAACTGTGGCTTCTTTTTCAATTCTCTTTGCATTCAAAGAACTTCTGGAACTTTTTTGAGTTGCCTAAATGGATCTTAAAAATGGATCTGTAGTGGCTGATTTTATTTTACTAGGTTTTTCAGGATCATGGAACATTCAAATTTTCTTTTTGTGGTATTTTCCTTGCTCTACAGTGCTACTGTGATGGGAAATATTCTCATTATGGTCACAGTGGTGTTTAATTCTTCCTTTCACTCTCCCATGAATGTTCTCCTTGGAAACTTCTCTTTTCTGGACAGGTGTCTCTCCACTGTCACCACACCCAAGATGATTGCAGAGTTGCTCACTGAACATGAGATCATCTCCTTATGGTGCTGCATGGCCCAGATGTTCTGCAAGCATTACTTTGGGGGTGCAGAGATGACTCTTCTGATAGCCATGGCCTTTGACAGGTATGTAGCCATTCGCAAACCAATGCACTACAAGACAATCATGAGCCACAGGGTGCTGAATGGGTTTGTGATATTTTCATGGATAATTGGTTTTGTACACACCATGAGTCACATGCTATTAACAGTGAATTTGCCTTTCTGTGACTGCAATGTCATAGGCAACACATTTTGTGACATTCCCCTTGTGATCATGCTTGCTTGTACTGAAACTTATACTCTGGACTTATTTGTCATTGCTGACACTGAGCTGCTCTCATTTATCTGTTTCATCCTCCTGCTTGTCTCCTACACTGCTATCTTGGCCACTGTACAAAAAAGATAATCAGAAGGGCTCTCCAAGTCTCTGTCCATATTGCCCATATCATTGTGGTCACTTTATTCATTCGACCTCGTATATTCATTTATGCCTGGCCATTCAAGGCTTTTGCAGGTAATAAAGTCCTTGCTGTATTTTACGCTGCTTTCATACCCTTACTGAATCCTATTCTTTACACACTGAGAAATAAGAAAATGCAAGATACTATGAGACAATTATGGCCCTGATATGTTAGTTCCATACAGAACTTCTAGACTTCAATACCATATCATTAATATAACTTCCAAATATTGTGTTAAAGAATTCAAATAGATAATCTTATAATTCTCATTTCACTCTTCTTATGATAGAAACATAAACAAAGAAGAAAAAATAAAATACTTTAAATTTCTATTTATTGCTCTAAGAACATAAAATAATTAGTGATCTCCTACAAAATGAAATGAAATCTTTGATATGAAGCATGTGGTAAATATTATGAGAGATGATCTTAATGGATAATAGAATAATGGCATCCATAAAGTTATATTGTCATTAAGTGAGGAACCATGAACACATTGTGGATTACAATAATGTTAAAAATAATGGGAAAAATATGACTCTAATCTCTTGAATCAATGAGGCAAAAAATGAAAATTAATTGGGAAATGTGACAATATAGTGAATATAAGAAGATGCTTGAGGAAAAACCCAATGGAAGGACAATTTCTTTATAACTACAAAGAGTAGCCTTGAAACCACATGCTTCAAATAATATCCTAAGAATGCACACCTGACTTTCAAAACTCAATAAATAAATTAAAAGTGGAAGTGCACACTTTGATTTTATGCAATAAGCATTTAACTTTATCTTTTCAAGTACTTTCCATGAAACTATAGCTAAATTTGCCTTTGTTAAGATTGTAATCTTTATAGCAACATAATCTAAATCTGATTTGTCTGTGTATATTTTGTGGGGCAGTAGGGGTGGAGGTATTGCATGCTCATTGATGGTTAATCTTAAATATTTTCTCCCAATTCAAGGTACCAATATTTTTTTGCTTGGACTATAGCAATAGTTTTGTAACTGATCCTAAATCAGCAGATAAATTCTTCATACTATTCAAAGGATTGTCTACAAGAATCCAGAGTGATGCCTTTAAATGCAATTCTTAATGTTGCCTGGCATTAAGAATAAGTTTCAAATCCTTAATTGGCCTTTGAAACTCTACATAGCTAGGGCCTACCACTAGAATTTTGCTGTAATCTTTTTTATTTTTTACACCTTGACCTACTTTGAAATTCTCCAAACTATCTGTGATTTTAATTCAGGATTTTTTCCAGGTCATTCCTTTCATCTGAAATGATCTTCTATCACTGGTTTACCCAGCTAACTCCCTGTCAGGGAATTGGATCCTGAATAAATATTACATTTTAGAGCACCTTTCCTATATGTCCTAGAATAATTTAGATTTCTTTACTTTACTCATTTATAGCATGCTGAAATTTCCAATTTTGTACATATATAGTATTATATGTGAAATTATGGGTTTATGTCTGACTTGTCCTTAGGTTATAAATTCCATGTGTCCCCAACCTCTAGAACAAAGCATGGCATAGTGGTTAATCCATATTTATTAAATGAATAAGGAAAAGAAGGACCATTTTCTAGCAGAATATTATTCACTTTACTGCTGAAGAGGACATGCTCTTCTACTGCAAGATGATAGCTGTTGAAAAAATTAAAAATATTTAAGGGCAAATGGTTCTCATATATTTCAGCAATTGAGTTAACAGGCATTAGAACTAGGTAATCAAATCAAGGGAGAATGGAATACATGGAAAATATAAGGCAAACAGGAAAGAAGAAATAAAGCAAGTTTAATGTATTTCTTATTAGAATTTATATTGGGCTCTATTTCTCCCACAGCCTTATATTATAGACAACCCTTATTAAAATAATCCCACCCATTTATATTGGAGAATATACATCCATTGATGGATGAAGTTATACTCCAGCTGATAATAAAATCATTATATAAAAATTTTGCATTTGCACAAATAGCACACTTTAGGGTCTAAAACCCTCTGGTTAAAAAACATCAAAAATTGGTAAAAAAATCTTTTAAAATAACTGTTGAAATAAATTAATACCAAAATGAAATAAGAGAAAATCACACCTGAGATTCAGTCAGAAGCTTGAACTCCACTCCAGGAAGTTGAGCCATCACTGAACCACTGCTCATTGTGAGAACATTTACAGAAAACTATTGCCTAGAGCTCCTAAAAACAGAAAGTGGGGAGGGCCCTGTTGACTGGGTTTTGAGTCTGAACAGAGAGAGAGTCCAATTAGGAGCCATATTAAGGACTCATACCCTGAAATAAAGACATAATTAGAAGCAAGCAGGTATAATAGAAATAGACAGCAAGAAGAAAATTTTGGTCTCAAACTTGATTCTTGATGAAAATGAAAATAAATGCTTCCCTAAGAAGAGTTCTAGCAGGCCATCACATTTTTCATATGATCCAACACATCAAGGTAAGAATTATTTTTAACTTGTCACTTAGGTTTATAGGCTCAGGAAGCTGGGAGAAGTAAATATAAATATTTTCTAAAAAATACTCCTTCAAACAGACCATAATGAACTTCATAAATGATTCCAAAAATCAGAGTTTTCAATAAAAACATCACAATACACAAACAAACAAAAAAACAATATAAATAAGAGTCAAAAGAAAAAAATACATTTTAAATATTACATGTTTGGGAAGTATTATATAAAGATTATACAACTTTTACATTTAATCTGCTTAAAGAAATGAAAACATGAATTAAAAAGTGATAAAGCACAAGACACAATAAAATGAACAGTCATCTTTGAAAAGGAAAACAACTTTTAGGAAAGAAAAAAATAATTGAAATTAAAATCAACAGAAATGATAAATAGTATATACAACTTCTGAAGAAAGAATTAGTGAACAGAAAGTTAGAACTGAATATATTATTAAAATGCAGGATAAAGAAACAATAAAAATGTAAAATGAAATTGAAATGGAGTATATATTGAGGCATAACTCAGGTATAAATGGTACTAGAGAAGAAATGAATATAAAAATGGATAGAGGTTATATTTAAGGAGGTCATGTCTAAAATTTTCCAAGTTTTGGAAAAATATTATAAATCCTAATGTTCCAGAAACACCAAAAAACATAAGATCACTTAAAAAGAAGTCCAAACTTGACACATTATAGTCAAACAACAGACCACCAAAGGAAAAATATCTTGAAAGCAGCTAGAGAAAAAAGCCAGATTATTTACAAAGAAAGAAAATTATGCATACAAACTTTAAGCAATGGCAACTTAAATTAAAAAATGGTGAAATAATATTTAAAATGGCTGAGATGTTTCAGAAAACTAATTTTCCACAGATGATAAAACTAATTGTGAAGGGTAAAACTCTAAAGCTTCCAGAGTGAAACATAGATGAACATTTTCATGACCATGGGATAAAGAAATATTTTTAAAACAGGACACATATAGTTTAATCAGTAAAATATATTTAATTGAGCTGTATAAAAATTAAAATGTGTTCATCATATGACACCACAGGACGTTAAAATTTTTTGTTGTTGTTACATATTCCCCCCTTTCTGCTTGCTTTTGCTGTGTTCATCTTTGCATTCTTCTGTGTCTGCTTTTGTCTTCCCCTGTTGTGGTGACAGGCTAAATCAGCTCACTGCTCAGGCAGCTTGCCCCACTTGTGGGTGGCTCTGCTCCATTCACAGGCAGCTCTGCTCCATTCATGGGTGACTTGCCCTGCCCATGATGGCTTTGCCCTTTTTGCCCTGCCCATGGTGGCTCTGCCCCACCCACAGCAGCTTGCCCTCTCAAGGCAGTCTGCCTGATTGGAGATGCCCCCGGGAACCCAAACCCGGGGTCTCCCATGTGGTGAACTGGCACTGTATCCACTGGGCTACAGCCAGCCCCCAGGAAGGAAGTGAAATTTTAAGTCATAAACTTCTAGAAGATTTTCCCCATACAGGTACCTATATCCATAATATATAAAGAATTCCTCCAAATTAAAAACAAAAAACAAAAAAAAACATAAAAAAGCATTTTTTAAAATTATCAGATGACTGGAATGGGTAGCTTAAAAAGAATGAATCCTAATGTTCAATAAGTATATGAAACTTTCTAAGGACTGTACTGCAGTATGAGATCCTCTCAATGCAATCTTCTTTCTTTCCTGTCCTATCTCCCAGGAGTGTGAAATGCATCATATTTTGAAAACTCCTCTGACTTTTATTATAGAGATAACATAAGTATACAGCATTAATATATAATAGCTATAAATAGATATTATAATTCTTCCTAGGAAGTGTCCCTATGACAAAGACTAGCTAATGTCAACCATCTGAATAATTTTGACTACTTAGTTCAGGGTAACTTCAGTGGGGGGTGATTTTGACATTCAATTATTATAATAAAACAATTTTCTCATGCCTTCTTCCACATGTCCATCCACATGTCTCTGTCCCAGCCTTCCATGTGTCTGATCTCCCAGTCTGTTTCTTTCTAAGCATGTGAATAGTGGACCATGTCATAAGCTGGGATACTATGCATACTCACAGCCTGGGCTACTTCTTCCACACAAAGTCAATGGGCAGGTTCACTTGCAGATTCACATATTGGGAAGACTTCATCTCTTCACTGTCTTCCAAAGCCACCCCCTGGATGTGATTGTAATGTAGCTATGATCCATTTTTGAACTGCATCCACAAATCAAGTTAATGTCTCCATAAGTCTAGCTTGGACTTTTTCTTGTTCTTTCAGCTCATACACAGGAGCCCCTTACAGTGTAAAATGAAGGAAGGATGTTTGTGTAACTGTGGTGGGTGACACGAGGTTCTAGACTATCTGCTCATATTCTCTTATGCAACTTACACCCTCTTGGTCCTGTTTGGTTTGGTCCTAGATGTACTGTTTTCTATCTCTTCCAGGACATCAAAAGGTCTGAGAGATTGCATGGCCCAAGTGGCAGGGATGCTTGCATCACATCATGGACCTGGCACAATCCTTCATAAAGGTCTCAACATTCAGACCATAGGTGTGGGATTATATCAAGATGAGAGATGTGTTGCCTTCAGTACTCAAAAAGGTCAACCAGATATTGTGCCCCAAACTTTGTGAGAAGGGATGGAAGATGTATAAATTTGTTTTGAACAATAAGACCACATATTGTATGATTCCATTTATATGAAATGTCTAGAATAGGCCAATACTCCCATAGTTACTGCCAGTAAGTGAGAGCTGATTTTTGCAGTCACTTTACTGTATGGTCCCTTTCTCCTTCATGAGGCTTAGAATGTCCCGGCAGGTTAATCCAGGGCTTACTATGGTTATCATAGTTAGCTGTTGCCTCTGTAAGGTTATTGATCAGGAAGAAGTTCTAGCTCAATACAGGGAGGGAGTCTGCACACCAATGTCTTCAGGATTGTACATCTAGATGTATCAATCACATATTTCAGGCTTCCAGGCTCTACCAGAGTCCTGACTTTAGAATAAAACACATGTCTTTACTGAATATTTACTTTTTTTCTGCAACTCTCTAAGTCTAATAGGTCTTCATTGTACTAGTTATTTATGACTGCTCTTCCACTAAAGAGGTAAGGGCCTCTTTGTAAAATGCCAAAGGGTTCCTTAGGCTCTTACATTTAAACATTTAACTGCTTGTTTTTTGAAATTTTTTCTAATTATTTTTTTAAGTTTTTAGAAATTTAAATTACATAAATGTTACATAAAAAATATAGGGTATTCCCATATGTCCTACTCCCTCCCCTTCCCTCCTTTCCCACATTAACAACATCCTTCATTAATGTAAATGCCCCCATATTTTAACTATTCTTTTTTCTCCCTCAGAACCACTGGTGGCCAATGCCTTTATATCAATGATAAAAGTTCTTACATTGCTAGAATAATATTAAGTCTATAGTAGAATAATAATAAATCTACTTTAGGCCATTGTTCATTTCCCAGTCTTGAGGATTTTGCGATGGTGATGTCCACTCTGCTTCTGACTGAGAGGGGGCTTAGATCCCATAAGACAGATGGATGGAACTATCTTGCTTGCCTTTGCAGAAACTCTCTGTTCCTTGGGGTGGGTGTTGTCCTTCATTATCTCCTTGTTAGTTGTCCTGGTTGGGTCCTATGAACCGGAGAGTAGGTTTTGCTACTCTGCTGAGATTTGGGGCTCAACCAGAACATGGACAGACCAAAGATTTAAGTCTCTGGGGCATACATTAATCAATTATAGTGCTAAATATATGTTCAAATAAAAGAGGCAAAAGAGCCATGTGTAGGGAAATTATAAATGAGTCTAATTTTGTTACACTGGGGAGCATAAATTCCAAAGTAAGGTCAGCTGACAGGGTACTGAATTCCTGAGATATGTTCCCTGCATATAGTGTCTGGAGCTCTCAAGAGCCCTCAGGAGCCCTGCTATTAGAGGCACTGTCTACTGTGGTAGTCAATGAGACCCTGCTGAGATGTGCATAAGTGTAACCTCTAGTTCCTGAATTAAACAGCTGTAATTATATTCCCTTCTACCAGGATGTTTTCCCAGATGACCATCAGTAAAGACCTTAGCAATCAGGCAGGTAACTCTTGCCAGAGGCTATCGGTGTCCCATCTAATAATTAAAATGGAGTCTTCTTTGACCACAGGGCACAGAGTGAGCCAGTCACAAATCCCCATTTATCTCCTGATATCTCAGACAACCCCCAGTATCAGTTGTGTTAGTTTGAATTCTCTGAGAAGTAGACCCCATGATGGGAATAGAGTACATTCATAAAAAGTAATATTACCCAGTGATGAAAACAAAAGATTGTTTAAAAAAATAACAAAAACAACAAAAATGGTTTAAAATAATGTAAAAATAAATGCAAGCCACCCAAATGAAAACAAACCAAGAGTATAGCAAGTTTGCTATAGCAAGGGAGTCGGTTCCCATCATTTATGTTTGGCAGAAACTCAAAGGCAGGCAGACAAATGTAAAACCTTTATCCTGGTGGAAAAGGGAAGGCTTCAGGTTGGCTCTGATTGGTTGTGTCTGACATGCAGAAGCTGTATTTGGATGAACTATAAGCAGCATATCTTATGTGATTCATTAGGGAGCATATTTTGCTTTCTCTGTTTGGTCATAAGTTGGAAACAGAGGCAAAAACTGGGAAGCTATCCATTTTGATTAAGTTGATTATTTTTGGTGGATTGCTAAGAGATTGTGATTTGGTTTCCTGGAGTATTTGATCCAGATTGTGGGTCCCAGGTCTATATTGACATATGAATTTATTATGTGTGCATATTCAATTTCTGAATAGTAGTTGGGATGGTATCCTGTCAATAGTATGGGCAATAAAATAATAATGCTTTGCCACATGGTAGAAATGATATTATTATAGAACAGTATATTGATTTGTTTCTCTACCAAGCATCTCTATTTTTTTCCCTGCGGAGTTCCCAACCAATTAGAAGTTCTTATAGCCAGTTTCTAATTTCATTCTCCAGGGTCAAATCATGGCTAGGGAAAAAGACTTCTAATTTGGTTGGTCTAAATAGGTTTTTTTTTGTGTGTGTTGTATTTGTCCTTCATTTTACTCATTTGTTAAAATTAATCTAGCAATACATTATAATTAATAGTATTTTCTCCAATTTGGTATTGACTTTTCAGCAAAAATAAATCATAATCCACCAGTGAATTACTTATTATCTTATATTTTTCTTTTCCATGGCATTAAGACCCTGATAAATGATCATGCTTTATAATTTAAAATGTAGTTTAGAGCATTTGAGTATTAGCCTATATTTGTCTACATATACCAACTTTCACTTCAAACAGAGGAATGTAGTCATCAAAGGGATAGATCATTTCAAATGACTAGGTAAAGTTTAGTCTTTTTATTTGGCAAGGTAATTTGTCGAGCTTTTGAGGGAAATTGATTTTTTAATATATATATAACTTTTAATGTGTGTAAAAGAAAATGGCTTGAGCCAAGTGGCAGGAAGAAAAGATTTGAAACATGATTATGTACAACAGTGGTAGAAAGCACAGTAGACCCTTTGGAAAGAGGGGTTTTATTAACCTAAGACATTCTAATTGTTGAGTACTTAGTTTTCACCTTAAAAACTAATGTGGAAAGATGGTTGACAGAGTTCTTTATTTTACTTTGAATTATATCCTATGTCCTGTTTCCTTCCTCAATACTAAGATAACTATGGTTTTAAGTACTTAAAGGATTGGTTTTGGACTATGATTCCTGTTTCTTGTGTTTACTTCCCATTATGTGGAAATAATAAAAAAAGACTTCCCTATAACATCAAACATCAATTAAAATGAAAAAAAGAAAAAAGAAAAGTAAAAAATGAAAAAAGAAACAAAAGAAAAAGGAATATAAAAACTTATAAATACATATACATATAAATAAAATGATGTATTCTATCTTTGTACTTTAAGTCTTGTTACCTTTTGGTAATTTCTCCAATTTAAACCCAGCCAGGCTTTTACTTATTTTGTCACTCTATGTTTCACACAACCAGGATTAATGTCAATTGGAAAGAGACCACTGACTTGATATGGTCTTCAAACAGTGCACTGCTATTAGAGAGGGATATTTTCTTAAAACTTTTCAGCTTAGAATAGGACCTGCAAGTCTCCAAAGCCTTCAGGAAGCTCTCTGTTTGGAATGATATCCATATTGGAAGCCTAGGAGGTCTTACTGGGATCTGAATAAGTGTTACTTCTGAGTTGACCTCCCGACTCACTTTGCAGTCTCCTAGTCCTATGAACTCTTTTGTCTTTACCATTTTCCCCTTTTATTCATGGTATTTTTCCTGTCATACTGCCTATTGGCATTTGTTAGTAATCCTTCATTGCCAGAGAGGCTCATCCCTGGGAGTCATGTCCTACGCTGGGAGGAAAGTAATGCATTCATATGCTGAGTTTGGCTTAGCAAGAGGCCACATTTGAGCAACAAGGAGGTTCTCAAGGGGCAACTCTTAGGCAAACCATATCACTAGGCTATTTAATTTCAAGAGCAAAGACTCATAAGGTTAGTCATCAATAACAAGGGCCCATCAATGGTTCTTCCTCTTTTGCCAGACACTGCCCCTGAACTTGGGGGGCTATTGCTACTCTCTTGGAGAATATGGCAGAGCTCTCCAGGTTGGGAATTCAGTGATCTCCCATTTTTTGAGTAATTCTTCACCCCGTGACCATGTTCTGTTAGCATTTGAACAATTTTGCATACCTTTTATGGATGTTCAGGTGGACTTCCTTACAGGCAGCCCCAACCCTGACACCCCCCACCAATGATCCTCTCCTGTCCCTGTGTGACCCTTCTGTGATCCATAGCCTCTTCAAAGGTGAAGCCATAACAATTGCCAGTTGCAATGAATAGGAAAATGAAATAATAATGATATTTAAATGTAAGAGTTAACATATATGAGAACTTAAAAATTACAAAAAAATAAATAGAAAAAATAAAATAAAATATTATTAAAAGATTGGGTTGTTCAAGAAATGTGAAAAAATACTAATATATATATATATATATATATATATATATATATAAAAGAAACTTTTTTTTCCTGTTTGCCTTGTCGGTGCAATATCTGGTGTCCAGTCTGTTCCATGGTGCCTTCCTCTTCTCATTCCCAATTGTAGAAAAATTAATTATGACTATGTTTTTTAAAATGCTAATTTAGGAACTAAAATAGAAGTAAGAGAAGAAACATTTGAATTGCTGGAAAAGAGTAAGCTAACGTGAATCACAGAGGGCATAACTGGAATAGAGGCTTAGATAAGACAGGGTAGGACTGATGAAATTAGTATTAAAGAGGAACCCCATAGCTTTTCCTTTCATCTGTGGTGCTGCCTTCAAGGCATACAATAAACATAGCAGCAAAACACCAAACTTGCCAACTTACCTCTTCAGTTATATAAACCTGACTTTTTTTTTTTCCCAAGCTGCTGACTCTCTTATGCTTTTAATATTGGGAGTTGATGATGAAATAAAATAAGATCCTTAGCTACAATTGCGTTACAGTCAAGAACTCTTTGCCTTGCCTAAAATATTAAAATATAATCACCATCTCTCCCATGGCTTGTTTGCCAATGTGAATGTAAACAAAATAGACTGTTTGCTATTACATTTTGTAAAAATTGAGATAATTTGTTTTAAA
Organism: Chaetophractus vellerosus; assembly: GCA_004027955.1. Taxonomy (NCBI): domain Eukaryota; kingdom Metazoa; phylum Chordata; class Mammalia; order Cingulata; family Chlamyphoridae; genus Chaetophractus; species Chaetophractus vellerosus. The sequence continues at coordinate 5,844 of PVKH010010758.1, read as the reverse complement.
ATAATTGTAAATCTGTAATTTCTTAAATTACAAAACAAAAATAGTTGATTTTACTGAAATTAAAAACACAGAAAAATAAAAATACCCCCTCCCAAGAAGGTGTTTTTTCATTATTGGGGTTTGGAGACTGTCACCTAAACAGTTCTCATTGGATAGCATTCTAGTTCCTCCAGAAAATAACTAATCCTCATTTAAAAATGGAGGTGATGATGGAGCAAGATCTACAAATTCCTTAATGCAAGAAAACATAAAGTAAGGAGAGCACAGATTCAAAATATCAGTGTAGGAAGTTTTACAGATAACACTCTTCACCAGAAAAATGAATGAGCTGAGAAAAGGGATTGGAATTGACTAGATGGTAACTGTGGATAAAGACTGGATTTTAAAACAACCATGAGAGTACCAAATGAAATTAGCGGCTGCCAAGAGTTAAGCTTTGGTAAGAGAAAGTTCAACCCAATCGGTGACCAGCTGCCAATCCTCTACATACTGCAGCAGCTGTGAAAACAGCAGCAGCTGCAGAAATGTGGCCTAGCTTCCAGTATCAGCCAGCTGGCACAAGGATGTCAGGGAAACCTTGTACTCCAAAAGTTGGGATTGAATGTTGGGGTTAGTCTAGGGAATACCTGACAGGCCAACACAGACCCTAGTCTAGGTTTTGGCCCTCTGGGAAACAGCACTTTTTGTCATCACTCAAGTACTACCAGGGTGTAAAGAACCAATGCACCATTTTTTATTTGATTGCTTCCATTCTCTTGCTTGTTTTTTGTTCTGGCAGGTCCCTTAGGAACTAGTATGGATGCTGGCCTTGGTTTTGGCCTCAACAACCACAGCTTCTGGCTTGCTAACAGCATCTACTGAGAGACTTAGGCAACACACAATTTTTAAGAGTACTTTGACTGTTTTTAGTATTTCTTTTTCTTTTTTTTTTCTCTATCTCTTTCTTTCTTTTCATGTTTTTATTTTTTCTTTTTGTACTGGTTCTTTGTCTAGTGGAATGAGTTCTCCCACAATAACTACATTTCCAGGATTACTACAACATAATACTCAGAATGTCCAGCCCTCATCAACAATAAACATTTACAAAATATGTGGCCCTGTCACAGGGGAAAGAAATGACAGAAACTATTCCTGAAGAAATTCCATCTCTGTAATTATTAATCAAAGATCTGAGATCAACTTTCTTAAATATGATTATTGAACTGAAGGAAAACATGGACAAAAATTAAATCAGGAAAACAATATATGCATAAATGAAAGTTTAAATGAGATAGAAATTATAAAGAAGAACTAAATGGAAATTAGAGGGATAAAAGTATAATAACTGAAATGAAAAATTATAGAGTGTTTCAATAACAGACTGAGCAGGCAAAGGAAAGGATCAGTGAACTTGAAATAAGATAATTGAAATTCTCCAGTCCAAGGGCCAGAAGGAAAAAAAGAAAGTCAAATCATGTAACTATATTGTTGTGAGCTTGGCCCTCTACCGGGCTCTAGGGACAGGGCTGTAGAGGGGAGTGCTAAAGTCACTAAGTGAAGTGTGATTATAGAAAGGAAATGGTTGCCCCTTCATTATCCTCCTCATCTGGTGGGATCAGTGAAAGTTCTGTCACTGGATCTGATTTCAGTATCTCAGACTTTGCCTCACCATACAAAGTCTTTTTCCACCTACACCAAAGGAGCTAGAGAGATGTTAATACATGGCTCTGAGAGAATCTACTGTGAATCCTATTTTAGCTATCAAGTGTCATCCAAGCTTAAGCTTGGATGTTTCACAAGCTTAAGCAGGTAAAACACAATCAACAAGTTGTTTGGATAGAATATCTAGCTGGGTTGGTAGAAGAGCTGCAGGCAACTGGGTAGGAGTTTAAATTCATTGAGTAGCTATTTGGGTTCAAACCCTCTTCAGATTGATTATGCAAATAGTCACTTCTAGAGCACAGGAATTACAGAGTGAGTTAAGGACTTTTTTCTTAGAGCTTCCATAGCCATCCAAAAATTTACAGGTACATTGCTGAATTGTTTATTCACATCAATACTAGAACTGATCATCTGAATTCTATCTATCCGGTAATTCATTCAGTGCCTAGAAATCCTCAACAGACAAATCCACAGTCAGGATCTTTAATTATAAAAATACAGCATTGATACTCTAAAACTGTTTTTTTTTTCCAGATGAATGAGATTTCAATTCAGTACCTATCCAAATAAATAATTTTTAAATGTTCATTTTTTCTGTTTTTAGAAATCTAGTTCTATTGATTCAAACTTTTTCTAACCTCTTCTAGACATGCCAAAGGCTGGCAAAAAGAATTGCTTTTTGAATGTTGAAGCACTGCAAAATAAAGCTGAAAGCAAAATCCTTTAAATACAGAAATCCTGAGTTCATTTCATTGGTGGAATGTAAAAATTTTGTAGCAGGTAAAGCACTTGAAAGAGTTCAAAAATAAAAACATGAACAGAGCCTGAGGAACCTGTGGGACACCACAAACCATTCTAATGGACATATTACATGAGTCTCAGAAGAAGAAGAGAGAAAGGGTAGAAAAATATTCATGAAAACAACTAAAATCTTATGAAAGATAGAAATATACAAATTCAAAAATCCGAATGAACACCATGCATGGTTAACACAAAGAAAGTTACATTGAGGCACATTAGATTCAAACTGTCAAATGCCAAAAAGAAAGACAGAGTCTTGAAAACAGCAAGGCGACAGCAACATCTCACATACAAGGGCTCTTTAATAAACTAACATCTAATTCTCATTAGAAATCACAGATGTCAAAAGGCAGTGAGAGGACATATTTAAAATACTGAAAGAAAAAAAAATGTTATCCAACAGTAATGAATCTGGCAAAATAACCCTTCAAAAATGGGAGAGAAATCAAAAATTTTTGTATAAACATTTTTTAATGAGAGAGTTCACTACCACTAGAACTTCCTTTCAAGAAATACTTAAAGGAGCCTTTCATGTTGAAAGGAAAGAATATGGCACAGTAATTGTGACTTATATTACTTACAATTCTAATATATACAAAATAAGCACACACCTTTGTTACTGGGCACATATTATAAAAAAGAATAGCTTGTGACAAGAACAACATAAACAGGAGGGACAGAAATATATAAAAATAGTGTATGTGTAGAGTTGATATCAATATAAACAAAATTATAATAGATTTAGGATGTTAAATGTAATCTACATGACAACCATAAAGAAAAGATCTGAAAAAAAAATTTCACAGAACAAAAGAAATGATTAAAAATGGCTCATTATAGCAGATCATCTAAACAAAAAGGAAGGCAGTATGTAAGAAAAGAGATAAAATGTATAATACAAAAGAAAAAGCAATTAGCAAAATGGCAGAAGAGAGTCTATCAATATTTAATTTAAATGTAAATGGATTAATCTTTCCCATCAAAAGGTAGAGATTGGATGGGTGGATAAAAAAATGACCCAAATATATGCTTTTAAAAATAGACTCAACTTAGATCCAAAGACACAAACAGGCTGAACGCTAAAAGAAATAAAACAAATTCCATGCAATTAATAGTGAAAAAGAGCTTAGGTGGCTATAACAAAATCAGATAAAATAACCTTTGAGTAAAAAACCATTACAAGAGACAAAGGGCATTGTATGATAAAAGTGTCTGTTCAACAAGAGAATAAAATGAATAGAAACAAAAATAGACCTAACAAAAGGACTCCAAAATATTTGAAGCAAGTATGGACAGAATTGAAGGGAGAAATAGACAGTTCTTCAATAATATTTGAGGATTTCAGCACACTACTTTCAATACTGGATAGAACCTCTAAGAAAGAAGATCAAAAGGGAAATAGGGAAATACAAGACCTGAACAGTTCTATTAACCAACTGAACCTAACAGAGATATACAGTACACTTCACTCAATGTCAGCAGAATACATTCTTTCAAGTTCACATGGATCATTCTCCAGGTAAGACTATATGTTAGGATGCAAGAGAAAATATTGAAGTCATATTAAGTAACTTCTCTGTCCATAATGGAGTGAAGCTAGAAATCAATAAGAGAAGGAAAAATGGAAAATTTAGAAATATGTAAAAATTAAACAGCAAGCACATATATGTCAAATAAGTGAAAGAAGAAATTTCAAGGGAAATTAAAAAATACTTAGAAACATTTTGAGATACAACCAAGACAGTGCTCAGAGGGAAATTTATAGCTATGGATGCCTATATTTTAAAACAGAAAGATCTCAAATTAATACTCCCAAGTTGCATCTTGAGAAACTAGAGAAAGAAGAGCAAAATAAAGCCAAAAGTAGTAGAAAAAAGAAAATAATTAACATTAAAACAGAGATACATGAAATAGAGAATACGAAAGTAATTGGGAGAATCAACAAAACAAAAATGTGTCCCTTTAAAAAAACAAATTAATGGATCTTTAGTCAGGCTGACAAAGGAAAAAAGAGAAGCGATGCAAATAACTAAAATCAGATGTGAACATGCTATCAATATTTATAGAAATATAATGGATTATAAAATAATATTATCAACAACTGTAGATGAAATGGAAAAATTCCTAGTACTGTAAAACTACCTAACCACCTAAATTGTCTTAAGAACAAATAGAAATCCTCAACAAACTTATAACAGGCACAGAGAGTGAATCATTAATCAAAAACTTTCCACCAAACTAAAGTTCAGGACAAGATGGCTTCACTGGTGAAAACGTTCAGAAAACTTGAAAACAGTCAGAAAACTTGGAATACAAAGGAACATTCTCAGCATCATAAAGACCATTTATGAAAAAATTAAAAGAAACTACAGCTAATATTATATTAAATGGTGAAGAATTTGAAGGCTTCCCCTTAAATTTGGAAGACTTAATATTGTTAAAATGCCAACACTGCCCAAAATGAGTGATAGATTCAATGCAATCCAAGTCAAAATTCCAAAAGCCTTCTTTGTAGAAATGGATAAGCCAAAAATCAAATTCATATGAAACTGTCATATAAAAACTCTGAAATATGTTGCATTGACTTTGAGCCAGGAGATGAGAAAAGACTGTTAATACAGTGCAAAAACAATTATCCCTGTAAGTATATAAACATAAGTCTCTTTGTTATGACTTCTGAAAAATTTGACATGATATCTAGTGAACACTCTCACTAATCTTACAAGAATCTTAAGGGTTTTGTAGCCCTCCTCTCTATGTATGCCTGAAATGCTGAAAATATGGACAAGCCTGTCTTAGAAAGAATTGGAGAGGCTTTTAGGTCATGGAGTAGACCTAAAGCAGATTCATAGAAAACCGACAATTTTTTAGAAAGTTGAACCAGCTAAAGTACCACCAGCTTGGACTAAAAGGTACTGACATATTTCAAAATGAAAACCTCCCTCTCAGCCCCTAAATATCTATGAACAGAAAGCAGGTTAAAAAACTTACTCAGATACAAGCAGAGCTATTTCTTTTGGTAAAGGAAGGAATTCTCAGAGGGTAGAGCCAAAAGACAAGAAAAGCAATAGAAAAGAGTTAAGATCAATGACCTGATGTACCAATTCCGGGGGGAAGAATGTGAATATTGATGCAAAACATCAAATATTAGCAAGAGAAACCTGAAACATATTAAAATGACAGTTGATCATGATCAAGTGGATTTTGTGTTATTCAAAGATGATTCAATATTAGGTAAAGTACACTGAAAAATATTACTACAAATGTTTCCCCTCTCTACCTAAATGTTTCTTTTCTTTTTTTTCCTTTTGTATATTTATTTTTCTTACTTTTATTTATTTATTTATTTACTTACTTACTTACTTATTTATTTTTGTTACATATCACCCCTTTCTGCTTGTT